>OZ023207.1:15539514-15629514 GCA_963995525.1 Escarpia spicata | reverse complement strand
TCAAATTAGATCTAGTTGGTTATGGGGCTGCATGTGGTCCGGAATGTTTTTTTTTGGAGTGGCGCCGCTCATCGTGGAAGAATCTGAACATCACATTGTTAGAGTTGTACCCAATCATGGCTGCGGTGGGGATGGGGCCAGGCATGGACAAGCAGTAGTGTGTTTTTTTCACGGATAATGAGTCCCTGGTGTCGGTGATCAATAAGGAAACATCTGAGGAACCTTCGGTAATGGTGTTGATATTGACATGCTTGCGTTATAACATTAATTTTACAGCACGACATGGGCCGCGGTAATATTCTAGATGACAAATTATCCCGTTGTCAGACATACGTGTTCCGGGAGCTGGCCCCTTGGGCCAATCGCGAACCTGCAGCGGTGCCTTTCCACATCCCCACAGCAGCCCTACCCACACTGTTTAGGTACTCATGCAGGCGTCCCTGGCAATGTCATCCCGAACATAGTATCAGAAGGCTGGGGCAAAACTTGCGGTTGTTACCTATATTATTCCAGCCTTACCAGTGTATATATCCATGATGATAAATGTTATCGCTTACTTGCATAAGTGAGTGTCTGCCTCGATCATGCAGGATGGTGCAGGGCTGTCTGCAGTTTCAGGATGTGACAGTAAATGGTGACTTGATAACAGTGTCTTTTAGGCAATTTAAGAATAGTGGCCCATAAATGTTACTGATTAATGGAGGGGTGTATTAGGCACATCCATTCACCCAGCTAGGTTGCTTAGAAAATTTCAGCGGGCTAGGGGACCAACCCAGGTACTGCTATTTGCATATATAGTTGGCACGCCAATGCGGCATAGGGAGTTTGATATATCAATCAAGCGGCTGCTTGAGTTTTGCGGACTCAGTTGCAAGGTTTTTAAGGGTCATAGCTTTTAGAATTGGCGCTGCAACATCGGCGGCATTACGGGGGCGTCTGATGTACAAATTAGGGCGGCAGGTCGATGGGCTTCGGACGCATTCAGATAGATACGATAACAGGATGGGTAGATAGTAAACGTGGGTTGTTTCAGTTTCTTAATTTTGTTGGTTTAGACAGTAGCAGTAAGGATTTGGTCATCTCTCTGCCAGTGGCCGTGAATCCTAGTAGTTAGTAGGGCCTCTGGGTGCATTTAGAAGATATAATAGATTGGATGATGGGCAGGTAGAAAACTTGTTTGTGTTTAATTTTTTATTTTGTTGGTTTAGACATTTAGCAGTCAGGATTTGGCCATGACTCTGACAGTGGCGGAGACAATGGCTGCATCCTTGTAGACAGTATGGGCCCTGACAATGGCAGAGTTTTAGGGATGTGTTATTAGTGATTGTTTGCTAGGTCCCAGGTTAATGGGTGGTGGTCGGTCACCGGTGACCTGGTGGCGAAGCGAAATAGCAAGGTGAGTGGTGTCACTTAGCGGGATAGGCCGGTAGTTTCCCTGGTGGATTTATTAATGAGCGCGTAGTGATACATTGCATAGTGATGCAGAGGGGTATAATTATAAGCAGAAGCTCAGTTCAAATCTGCCTCCATTGGTCATTAGGGTTTTACGTGTGGTGTTGCTTTAGCAGAAGTTTCTATTAATATTTGAGAATTTGTATAAAGTATTGATTTATGGTGTGTGCTTTATAAATTTGTCTCCCACCCTCCTCCCTGTGCCACACTTGATGCATAATGTCATGCAATGTAGCTTTGTTGACGCTTTTCCCTTTTACAGATAAGTACACGAGGTTTTGCCTAGGATTTTTCTCTTACTGTGAATCAGTAGTGTACTCAGGGTTTTTAGTGCGGTAAATAAAGTAGGTGTGTAGTGGTCCAGGAGGGGGAGTGAGGCTTAGGATAAGGTGAAGTGACCCCCACCGATATGGTGTCAATTGTAAATATAGTGTAATGACCTAGTTAGTGGTGGTTGGTTATACTGCTAGGATTTGTAGGTGTTGGTTAGCAGTACCATTGGGGCCGGTATGCTGGCTGTGAACATGTATTGATGTATATGTGTTCTTGTTATAACCTATGTTTAGGATTTGTAGGTATTGGTTAGCAGTACCATTGGGGCCGGTATGCTGGCTGTGAACATGTATTGATGTATATGTGTTGTTGTTATAACCTATGTCTAGGATTTGTAGGTATTGGTTAGCAGTACCATTGGGGTCGGCATGCTGGCTGTGAACATGTACTGATGTATATGTGCTGTTGTTATAACCTATGTCTAGGATTTGTAGGTATTGGTTAGCAGTACCATTGGGGCCGGCATGCTGGCTGTGAACATGTATTGATGTATAAGTGTTGTTGTTATAACATATGTGAAACAATAAATTTAATGTCATTAAGTTGGCCTATTCCTATCTACACTTGACTTGCATTGCTGCTTTGCATAGGAGGGTGTATGTGACAATGGACGCATACAATAATTTATCATGTGTGGTTATGTCGTCTAGAAACTCTCCATACTCCAGATACATTTTGTAATGTATTTCCTTGTATATTTGATAACAAGCCACAGGCAGCAACCTTCTTACATGCTACAGCTGCACCTGTCCAAGCACTGCCACTGTTCAGCTTATTCACTGACTGACACTGGCTGCTGAGTGACTGGGTATTCACACTGTTGCGTTCAAACATCTGCCTACATCAACAAAGGTAATTCTTGCACCTGACATTCAATAGTAGTCACCATGGAATTGCACAAAATAATGGTAATTAATTTCCAATAATAATATAATTGAAAGTTAATTGTTATTTGCTTAAATTAAATAAATTAAATTAACTTCTCCCATTAAAGTTAACTAAATATGCTGAAATAAAGTGTGATTTTCTAGAAAGTTAATTGATGAAACCAAATTAATGGAGTTAATTGAATTAACAAAGTAACAATTAACAATAGACTTTAACTTATACCAGCATGGATGTACACTGATCAACGTAATTGGTTTAATTAAAACATTGTAAGATAGTCCAGTGGTGTAAGGTTGCATACAAAAACGATGTTTGTCCAGAACCCATGACCCTAGGAATAATACATGACACGTCAGTTCCTCCAGTTCCAGTTGTATATGATGGACCATACCAATATTATCTTTACATACGCTGGGATATCATCAGGAATAATATTGAACTTTATTTGGTCAACTCTTTATACAACAGGGAGTAATCCTACGCATTTAAATAAATTTGCACCGAAATTAATCTCAGGGGTATATATGCTATGATGTATTAAACATATCTGCAAACAACCACACATATCTGCACAACAACTACCTTATGGTAAAGAGGAAGGAGTGTAATACAAACTATGTGCATTTGTACAGTTATTTTGGGTTTATCCGTTCCACGTTTGGCCCACTGCTCTTGCCACAGTTGTTTGTGCAGTGTTTTGGTGGTGCTCTCCAAAATGTATATTTTATTAAAAAAGCTCGTAGCAATTCAAGCAAATCAAATAGTTGACCATGTGCAGCCCTTCTGTGGGAACATTCGACGATTGTGCACGTGTTGTGTAACGTCTAAATGTATGCCTGTCAAGTTATTGATGACATCCGGGAGATTAACCAGCCGTTCAGTTCGCATATCGTGGCGCGTTGTCTTGTCGCGCTGTCTCGGATCTTGATATCGGAAGACGAGGGGTGCAGGTGGAGATTTTTAGTCGGAAATTATCGGTTTCACAGGAGAATTGGCAGATATATATATATATGTATTTCTTTGGAGTTGATTAAATAAGATTTTGTTGCACATACCATTTTATTGTCTACGTATCCGTCAACTATCCAAAGAAGGTGAATATCTTTTCAGCCATATTTTGGAGTATATTTCGAGAGAAACACCAAAAAGAGTACAGCTGATGTTTCAGTTTTGGTCAAATGTTAATTTTCCTTGATTCATTTCAAATTTGTGTGTGTTGATAGGAGATATATTGTACGATATGGAAGCAAAATATTTTCACACAAGGATCATTTTTTCAGATTTTATGCAACGTTGAATACGGGGCCCAATTTATGAACGTTATCTCCATAATGGAATAAAGGGAGCGTTATCTGATCAAATATGTGTTTCTACAGTGCATATATAGTTTGGAAATGACAACAAATGTATGATATTTAATTTGCAATCCTTCGAAAATGTCTTACATTCTTAACTTTTGTCTTCACAGGTCTCATTCTGTCAGCGTCAACAACAATGCTATCTCCAGACCTCTTATCCTGAATACTGGTGCCCCACAAGGTTGTGTGCTATCCCCCTTCATGTATACAATCTTCACAAATGACTGTGTCTCCGTGGACCAATCGGTCCTAGTTTTCCGATGCCACCACTGTGGAGGGCTGCATTGAGAATGCGCATGAGACGGCATACAGGGAGGAGGTTCAGAGAATGGTTGGCTGGTGTGCGGATAACCACCTCGAATGGCACGTTCCAAAGACTAAAGAAAGGATTGTTGATTTTCGCAAAAAAGAAGACTCCCATCAGCCCTCTTTCAATAAATGGCGTGGAGGTCAAGCAGGTTGAATCTGAACCAGCCAGTCTTTGAACTCCTTCCCTCTGGCAAGCGCTATAGAAGTATTACGACAAGGACCACTATACTTAAAAACAGTTTTAATTCGCAGGCTCTGAGTCATTTGAACCACGATATGCCATGATACTGTCTTCAGTCTCTTTAGATGTTATGTCGCCATGCTAAATTATTTATTGATAATTTTGTTATGTTATTATTTTTGTATTCACTAACTTAACTATATGTATGTACATGCTTTTGTTTAATTGTCAGCTTATTTTTTATATCGCCAGATAATTTATTTATTCATTTATTTATTATTTATTTAACTACATGTATACTTTTTAACTTTTTAGATACTGTTCAGACGGTATTAATATAATATTACCAAGTTTACCTTATGTCAATAGATGTACGACTGTCTTACAATGTGTTGCCAGTTGGCCTTGGATTAAATTTATACTAGTTTTAGCATAGTTTTATAGTGTTTCTGATTGTATATTTTGTGTATGCATGATGACGGCAGGGGAGACAAGCGTATATATATGTTGACGCCACAACACAAGGAATTCCTCGTATATTTTAAATATTACTTGGTAATAAACAGAGTGAATCTGAAACATGTTGAATGTTTGATGAATTACATTTGATATTACACGTCGTGTAACGATTGTTCTTTATAAAATCCTACTACAAACAATTAAAGGGTTACACTGACGTTATTTTCATTTAATCAACTTTACGGAGATCACATTGGAAAACTACATTGTCCCGAGACATCCAGTCAGTGGCATTGCGGGTATGCCTGCCCTTCAGTATTGCTTCATAATACATAATACAAATATATTTAGTCAGTTGACATATGTTGATATATATATATATATATAAATAGCTTATATGTATGTACGTATATATACATATATATATATATATATATATGTATATATATATATATATATATCTATTCGGTAAAGTTATAACACAGTGGGTGTTGAGTGTATATGAAGCCACACACAAACGGGAGGCGACAGTACTGGTCTTTTGGTTATCCTAGTTAATACATACATATATATGTATGTATGTATGTATGTATATACATATATATGTATATATATATATAAATATATATCTGTGCTGATTCTTCGTGACTATATATTTTTTATTTTTTTATTTTAATAGTATGTGATAAAAAAATTACATACATACACCCATTTTGTAATATTATTCACCATCGTGTGGGGATAAAGAACCTTACTCACGTAATAGTAAAATCGTTAATAACTTTTTATAGAGCAAACATATGATGCGGAGGCTCATACAAAACAATTGTTGGTGACATTTATGACAATAATGATTTTTCCACATTGAAATGGCCGGCGATAGTATTGGTCTTCTGATTATCTTGTTTACAACAGCGGCGCATTATTAAAGGATTTCCCTGTCATATGCAGTTTAACACCTTTACGGAGATGACACCAATTTGTACCACTATTTGAACAAACACACTGTTTCAGTATTACATTGTCCGTCGTAATAGTTGCAAGGAAATTAAATATGGATGGGCCACGCCATTCTTGCCAATTTTAGTAATTTAAATGTATTACTTACTTACTTACTTAGTCCCTTGACGGAATTGGTCGTTGGGGGGACATAAATGGCGCTGCAGCTGTGATGTTCCGCCATTCCTGTCTGTCAGTGGCTGTGATGTGGAGATCTGGCACGGAGATGGCCGACCATTCCAAAACATTGTCCATACAGCTCTTCCTCTAACGTCCACGGCGGCGTCTGTCCTCTATGCCTTAAGCCTTTGCACTCTAGACTAATATGATGGTAGGGCTTTGAAGTTCGTCATTGCTGCCGGCCATGGGATCGAAGTCGTCAGCGAAGCGAAGTTTAGAGACGGACCTCCCACCGATGGAGATGGTGCAGTGGTGGTTGAGTAGGGTGTCCTGCATGATCTTCTCCAGGAATATGTTGAAGAGCACTGGGGAGAGTAAGCATCCTTGTTGGAAGCCCACTGTTGTTCTAAGGAAATCCCCGATATGGTTGTTAATGAGAACTGCACCGCTGACATTTGTGTACAATGTCCTTGTCTTGTATCAGTCCTTCCTTGATGTTGTAACCTTCGAGGATCTGCCACAATCCATCATGGCAGACTCGGTCAAATGCTTTCTTGAAGTCTATGAATTTGTGAAAGAGATCTCGTTGGTGTTGTAAATGTTTCTCTATGATGACTCTGGTGTTGAAAATCTGCTCGTCTCTGCTCCACATATGTCAAACTTCAATGGAATAGGTAGGCAATCACAAGGGCTACTCAAAACAAACAGTTTTGCAAAACTACCGACGATGCGGAAGACGCTATATCACCGGGACTGAATATTTGTAATTGTACATTTTTTTCTCGTTTTGCTGATATAAGAGTGGCGCCGCTAGGTGGACCATTCTAAACGGAGCAACGTTGGGTGAATGCCAGTGGCGCCACATAGTGAGCATAGACCATATATAACACCTTGCGGAATGTTGACTAGGCTGGTGGAGTTACGAACCAGTGTTTGGATCCAAAGGTAAGCAACTGTTAGCCAGAAATACCATTAACAAAATATTCTTAAACATCATTGGCAGCCATTTAAAAGAATGCGACCTCTTTCGAAAATGCGGTCATCTTGCAAAATTGTGCAACATATTAACAAAAATGGCTGCAATATGGCCAGCATTTGTATCATAAGGGAACTCAACGATTGCTCTAAAGCCAAATACCCAGTATTGGGCATTCACTAACTGTGTACAAATGCCCGCTCAAATCCGCCGTTATTTTTAACTTTGTCGCTTTCGGTTTTAAGGGAACCATCTTTGAAATGGCGTATAAGAATGTCGGCTAAGACCAGTGGTAACGAATGTCCCATATGTTACCTGTAAGCAATACAGTGACATAAGAATTACATTTTTATATACCAAATTTATTAAGATATGGGGACATTGACTTTAGCGACCGCCATATAAAAAAATGGCGGATGTGAATGTCGGAGAAGGTTAAACATAACATATTTGAAATCGGTGACCCCGAAAAACTATGTTTTGGTACTGAAATGATTGCTCTACGTGACGCCGTTATTAAGATATGGGAAAAATAGGTTTTCGGTGGCCATCTTAAAAATAGCCGCCAATACCTTTCAGGGCAACATCTGAGATGGGCATATATCAAAATATTTTCGTTTTTATATGCTCTAAGTGTGTGCCAAATGTAATGCTTTTATCAGAAAACGCAGAAATCAGCCATATTTTGTCACATATCGGTTGGGCTGATATGAGTGTAGCAACATTCACTATTTCTTAACAATATGAGAGAAAGGTACAATGGACAATGTCATACATATGATTTGCCAAGATATTCACCTTTGTATACACGCTGGTCACGCTCATGATGGCCCACGCATTACTATGTGACATGTAAACGAAAGTCCATGGCCAGTTTGGGAAGTATTCATTGCTGAAAAGTTGCCAATGTAAACAATTCAGTTTGCTTGAAAAACATTGCCTCAGAACAGCTAAATAAACCATTGATATCAACCATATGTTCACGGCCCATTGGTTTGAGCATTGATGCAGATCGATATATTGAAATATATTCAGGTTTACTTTGTATGGTTTCAGTTTTTTTGTGAGTTTTATACGATAATGAATAGTTGCTTTATTTAGTGGAGCTTCCGTACGTTATGTATTGTCACAAGTATTAATGTAGTTACGGTATGAAACACGATGACATTAGTGAAACTTACACACACCCACGCACCCACACACCCACACACCCACACACCCACACACCCACACACCCACACACCCACACACCCACACACCCACACACCCACACACCCACACACCCACACACCCACACACCCACACACCCACACACCCACACACCCACACTCACCCACACTCACCCACACACACATACACACACACAGACACACACACCGACACACACACATACACACATACACACACACACACAAACAAACACACACACATACACCCACCCACACACCCACTCACAAACACACCCACACACACCACACAAACACAAACACACGCGCAGGTCAAGCATATATGTTTGATTGTGACTTGGCGTATCCAGTATGTCGCCTTTTGCGTACATCTTAACCAAAATTGTGCACGTGACCTCCGTCGAGTTTTGCCTTTACAAAACATGTTGACAACGGTTATATCATTTTATGTGAAGTAAATTACTATTGCATCAAGATATTCCATCGATCTATCAAAACCGCATACAGTTGCCTACACAGAAACGTTGTTTATTAAATAAATCTGGGCCTGAATGTAACAATATACGAAGGAATGCACGATCGCCCCTTGTGTTCCGCATCCATTTGTTGATGTTTTGACGGAGGTTTTACTATGCAACCGGACACGTGAAGAATAGGTGAATTAGCATTGCAAAGTCAACCCTCAACGCCATGCATGTCTCCTGCGATTATGTTTCGTTACACTGGTTCAGAAGTTATGTATGGAGGAAGGAGTCGGAGTCGTAGACACGTGGGCTGGCTTTGTAGGGAGAGAAGATCTGTTTATGAGTGATGAGCTACATCTGACAGTAAAACGAGTAGCAGTTCTAGGGAGCTAGTTAGTAGGTGCATAGGTAAAGGTACAGGCACAGTTGAGTATTTAAACTAGATGCATAGTTGAATATGTAGAGCCACTTCGAAGGAACAGTACAAACAAACTACCAAATATCCATACAAATTAACAAATGGCAAAAGCACAGTAAAGAAGAGAAGCGCTTTATACATCAGGATAACGGATATAGACTCCGATATTATAAGCATTACATAGTCATGGGCACATGGGTAGATGCTGAATTAGCTCTATCGGGTTATGTCATGTTTAGAAAGAACAGACAAGAGAGAAGGGGAGGCGGATTCATTATGTATATTAAAGAATCCATCCAGGCATATGAAGTACAAATAAAGAGGGTAACAGGAAGCTATTTGGTGCAACATAGTTACCAGAAACTCAACATTAACAATAGGACTAGATTACTGTAATCAAAAGAGAGTTTTGGAGGTGATGACCAACAGTGTCTACTTCTGATACAGGATTGTTTCCTTACCCAACATATTTTGGAAAAATACATCAATCTTTAGGATCTAATGTTCTTAACCAGATCCATTTTCGTATAAAAGTAATGGAATTGGAACTATTTATTCGACAATAAACAAACAAAAGCACATTACACAACACTCGTTTTTACAATACTTTATTCTATGTCGGGAAGCTCTCACTAAGATTCAAACGCCGTTAGCGTGAGAGCCATCCACGGGGAAATTAAATTTACTGCAATTAGTCAATTAAACATACTAAATGATTATTCAGTAGACTACTTTTATGTCATTCATATCCGTATTATCCCACTGTGGAGCACACCGTAAAAATATCAAGTGATTCGGTAGAATATACACTAGGTCGCCATAATCCAGCACAATAATCATGAGCCTACATGTGGTTTATCAATGGCTTTTCATTTCATACGAAAACACTTCAATGGAGAACAGAATACCATGCTCGGTTTAGACTAAAATATAGTTTGCTTTTAGTCGCAATTGCTTCATATATATTGTGAAAGACGAGACACGACACAACTACTAAAAAGTTAATATAAGCGGAGGCTGGTTAGATGTTCTAAACCAGGGCTGCTCTGGTTCGGGAATACACACGGAAATCGGCCTATTAGTAAAAAGAGGATACCACTACGAAATATTTGTGGGTTTGAATCAAATAATGCAAATACAAGTATGTAGGCTGTTTATTATGCATTACAAAGTATTCACATTAAAACATTACAGAATATTGTTTTGACTACATATATAGCAATTAGCAATTGTTCAAATCTCTTGGTATTGATCCAAGCGATATTTCTTCAGATATAAAGAGAAGCCGTGAAGACTATAGAGTATTGACTTTTTCCGTAATTCTAGATAGTATGTTTCTGGGTAGATTTGGCAGGTAGTATCTTAAACACTTTCTGGCTCGGGAGGTACGGCTGTACGGAATATAGATATAATGACATTGCCTAGTGTGATGGCCATGGTGTGTGTGATATTTAATTAAAATAAAGACTTACAATAAGAAGGAACGATATTGTTCACAAATTGGTAAAACAAATATCAGACATTTTTGCGAGAAAATGTCGTCGACTTTCACTAAGCTTAATAATTTCATTAGAGGTTGGTACGGTAATTATATTCGCTATGGGTTATAATTCGTATCGCCTTTTTATGCAATTTCGAAATTATGTTTGAATTAAAGCCCCACAATAAAACACAACACTTAAGTGTGGCGTAATTAAGGAATTGTACATTATCTTTAGAGCACATGTTAATAAGTGCTTTAACTTATTTAATATGCCACGAGTTCGTGACATCAAGGAATAATGGTAAAAAGCGATGGATGAGAAACTTTTGGAAAGGCAAATATAAACAGATGAGAAAATATCTACCATACATAGATTGGACTAAGTTAATGAAGGACAAGGCAACAACAGAATGTTGGACCATTTTGCAAAGATGAGATTGAGGGCATTATTGAAAGATGTGTTCCCCTGAATAAAGCAAGTGAAACGATCTAGGATGAAACACCTATCAAAAGAAGCTATACGAAAGATTGCTTACGAACAAATTACGTGGAGATTTCACAGAAACACTGGAAATGTAGAAGACTGTAACAACTACAAAGAGGTCGGTAACTTACCTACAAGCGTTATTAGAAAATCCAAACGACTTTTGAGCAAACATTGACTAATTATATAAAAAAAACAGCAAGAATGTCTACGCTTATGTAAGGTGTAAATATAATGTTCGTCAAAGATGGTACCACTAGAAATCAGTGCAGAAAATATGATATCTAATGGGTTTAAAAATTGAATCAAGTCAATTAGGGCAGTTGTTTGTACTTACGAAATGCTATCTAAGAAAACTAAGAAAACTGCTCAAGGAAAGTGTTATTTATTATGTTATTATGTATTATTTAATTTGTCACTTAAAGAGGGATTCGTTCCACTAGAATGAAAAAGAAGCAAACATTACACCATTATTTAAAAAGGGATCTAAGAGCAAGACATATAATTACAGACCAGAGAACTTAACATACGTCTTAGGCAAATTATTAGAAAAAGGTTATTAGAGACCACAGGTGGAATTCCTTTTAAAAGACCAATTAATCAATTAATCTCAACATGGGGTCCTAAAAGCTAAGTTTTGTCTAACCAATATCTTATGATTTTTTTCGTATTTACTTCATGCGGGTTTGAGCCTTCCCATGCTCGTTTACTTTCGCACCTTTCGTGTATTGGTTACGCGACTTTCACTGCTATCATCTACATAATGTGGTTGTTTATTTTCTAATAGTTATTTTTGAAAGTACAATACACATAATGCTTGTTGTCTCATTGTTGTCTCATTGTGTTGCTGACAGTATATTGGCGTTTCCGTTATCAGTGGACCCTGGCAACAGCTGATTATATTTACTTCGCAAAGGCTTATAAAGAATACACGAAGGACACAAAAGTCAAAATATCAGATAACATTTTGCTTCCGTGTTGTGGTTACAACCGTGCTAATTTACCCAGTTGAAATCAAGCTAAAATTGTTTCGTGAGAAGATCAAACAATGAGAGGTGCACTCCACGCCTATAACCGTGCCAACCTGGCTACTTTGCAGAGAGAGGTCGTCGGCCTGTCCATTCCCTCCCGAATTGCAATACCATTTGGAAAGCTTCGAAGACATAAATATTTTGAGTGACAATCCATTGAATATAATACAATTCGATTTAGCTGTCCAAAGAAACAATATATTATTCTTTATGATTGTTAAGAAGGAAATATAAAAATATTAAGAGTATAGCGTATTAGGTAAACATGGTTAATACAAAAACTACGTACATGATATCAGTTAATATATGTAATACAATAGTAAAACATACCTGATATTAGTTCATACAACATCTACCAACTCATATCATGCCGTTCGACTGTGAAATATACGCACTTGATCAACACAAAGCTAGTTTCGTTCACTCAATGCTGTCTTTGAGCTAGGCTGCGTTCAGGAAGTGTGTTTTTTGCATGCTGTATTGGACGCAATAACTCTTTAGTCATGCCTTATTACAATAATAATTATAATAATAACAGGGGGTATGCCACTATTCGCTATGCTCTGAACATATTGACAGTGAGAGACACATCAAACATAATTATTATGGTGAACAAAAATAGCCTATTGATTACACATTTACTGTACATGAACGCAGCAGCTGCAAATATGTGGCTAACGCAGAAGCTCATTGTTCAATTTTATGTACGAATTGACAGAGACAAAAATGAATTATATAATTTGCGCTTTGATCGTGTGTATTGAAATGCGTAAAATAATACAACATTGTATTATAGGTTATGCAACCAATGACATTTTGCACAATCATGTTATTATCTCAAACAGTCTAAGCAATATTCAATATACCTCTACATTTGAAGAAAGGTGCCGTAATATCGGAAGCAGATTCCTTCTGTAATTACTTTCGGATGGCTGAATGCAAAATTGAATTCATCCGTGTGACGTCAGCGCATGTTACAGAGTGTCGTGACATCATCGGCTCATGGAAAATAACAGCAGTAGATGGGCTCATGTCGGCACACGCGATGGTCGTTATTGGTCGTCAGTTATGGATGAGGGAGACATCCTGCTTCAAGGATTGCTGTTTTAAAGATGACCAGTTCTCCGCTACGTGTCCAGGATGGATACAGACAAAGGTGTCCGTCACTGCAACTGGTCATCAGGCAACAACAGCAAACAATGACGACACACCCTCTGAGTCACTATCCTGTGATGACCACGAGAATGGTACGTGTCCAAGGTAATTAAGAAAGAGGATGACAAATTCTTCATCACCAATCTTACTCCAACACGTGGCAAGTGACGCCGGGGGAAGACCGATGAGATGTACATTGGCAAGGAGGACATCCTCTGTAAAGTGTCTGAACCAGAGTATGTCAACACGCCATTCATGGACATTTCCACACCTGATTGGGCAAAGGTTGAACGTGCATTTGAACATTTCAGTGTAGTATAGTGCTTCATCGATGATGTCGATTGTTTCTTAGGTATTCATGTTTTGGTGACATCATATAATTGATGAACTGTACAACAGCAATTGCTAATTCCAAAGTGTAATCTTCCATTACTAGTTTGTGTTACTTATTAATTACGGTGTAATTGTTGGTTTTAACTTAGTTACATGTACTGATATGCTTAGTAATATGTTGATCATGTTCTATGTGCTCTAGGCAAGTTTGCTGGTGAGAATAGCCCATACATTAGCTTCAGTAGGGTGACATGGTATTCATACAACGTTGTGTATCCATGCAACAAACGCCTCTTATTGGACTAATCCATTAATACAGCCGCTTGCATCTTGTTTTCAATAGCATTACGTTAAATTAGTGGTGCTATTTGTTTATTACGCACAAATACTTGTTTGATAAGGTGTCGCTGCTGTGAGATCTGTATGACTTTGAATAATTCAAGTTTGGCATAAGCGTAAAGAAAAATATTGATGTGTATACTCACTATGAAGCCTTGATATGTTTACGTTGATTTCGTTATGGGTTAAGCAAGTTATATGAATATTGATGCAGTAGGACGTCGGGTATCCAATGTGCGGGTTTACAGTATCCATACAAAACCATATTATCCATACAACATTCACTATTCTCAGACGTATTTAGGCATTTTCGCAACTTGTTTACGTTTTTTGTTTCGTTACATATGATGATATTTGGTGTGCCAAGTCATAGATTGATGTATGGTTTACATTAAATGTGTTTGCGTTAACAATGATATAACACTGGGCTGTAACATGTACTTTCTTTGTAACTGTCAACTGACAAACAAAATAAATAGTTGTTTTAAAACGATATATGATGTTTATTATACAGAAATGAGTAATTAACTATAAATTATCTATACCAAATGTTCCTAGAAAGTTTTGTTAGTTAATCAGGCCCTATTCTTAACTATAACGTTGATTCAACCAAAGCAGATGTTGAGTATCCATACAACATACGTCTATCTAGTGAGATAACACACACAGTCAGTCATTAGTAAATTGTAGCAGTGTGCCACTGGGATATACAACATCTCAACTAAAACATGAGCTAATTATTTAGTTAATGACGGCTTCTTCTTTTAAACTGCACTTATTGATGTGCTATCATGTATAAATAAAACGTGAAAAAAGAAAATGTAACAACTTTGTAAGTGTGACAAATACAACAAACACAGCAAGTTAGGCAAAAAACCTTGAACGCTTCTCGTGCTTTATCATATCGGGCATATTTACCAACCAAAACAATATAAGATATATAATAAATTACACGACGCGTCGGTGTTATCTCACGCAAACCTGCGTGCATTTGTATGGATACATTTCACTATGTCATCCAAATCTGACGCCCTGCTGTGGCCACAGGCATAGCTATTAAGGTGTCCCATTTTGTTTTTTCTAATGTCCGATATGTCTATTTTCTTGGGACAAACGTTGAAAGAGATACATTGAAGTCACTTACTCAACCATGTGGCGACCTTTCGTGAGAATCGACCATATATATATATATATATATGTGTGTGTGTGTGTGTGTATATATATATATATATATATGTTATTTAGTAGATAACATGGCACCGTCTACAAACATTATGTTTTTTTATGATCAAAACGTACCCAGTCAAGAACAAACTGCCTGTTATTGCTTACACTGGCTTTCAATATACACGTTTTTCCAGATGCGAATATCATCATCGACGGTCTCCTCCTTTTCGAGAATGACATCCATCGCACATTTTTTTGATGTATGTGTTCTCGTTGTCTGTGGCCATGAGCGCCGCTCATGTGACAATCGTTCAATATTGGACAATCGTTCAATATTGGACACCTGCAATATAATATAACATTCATAAAATTCAGAAGAACACGACGCCGTCCTGTATATCTGTTTGAACAGCATCAACCGCAAGATGAACCGTGTACACTGTATAGCATTGCGGTATTCCACTTTGTATTTCCTGGTCGAATCGCACGTGCATTCTCAGTTCCTCGTTGAGACGATTCGTTACTCTCGAACCCGAGTTTACATGCAGCTATAAATGTACAATATTCACCGCATCCAAACTCGTAATCCAACGTATACCAATTGAAACACACACCGGATCCATGACAGCACAAATCCGTACGTACTGTTACGCAAAACCACTGTGATTACCCATTAAAGGACGGCGCAACATAAGGCGTAGAACGATTATTATCATCCGAATGTGACGAGGCGGGTCTTTTTCACTCTACTTCCAACACAATATTCTTAATTAACTGTGGCTTATTATATTTCCGATCGGCAACAGAGAACTCATTTCGGGAAAAGTATTACCACTCCACTTGCGCAGGCCTCCAGTCGACTCATTACATTAAGCACAATTAGACGGTCGAACGGAAATATTTCAAATCTTTGTGATGTCTTTTCGAAGCTAGTATATTGCCGGTCAACAGACACATACGCGCATTAAAACATGATAACGTTTATGTGTACAGTATTGCGACACCAGTAATACAAACACAGACACACACACACACATACACACACACACACACTCACACACACACACACACACACACACACACACACACACACACACACACACACACACGCAAACGCACATATTAATATTTTAAAGAATGTGACTTTTCCCTCACTAGTATTAATGAACAAATTATTGAACTTTAATAAACTTTATTAAACTTTATTAATGATTATAATTTATTTTTTCTTCTTCTTGTATTTCTCCATCTTCCTTACACGCAATGGAACGGTATTCCCAAAATAAATACCCTACCATAAAACTGTCATTTATAACTAAGCAATATCGATTAGCCTACCACACTCTTAATGAATAATTGATATATAATCAGTACAAATAATGAATCACTTACATTTACCTTATCTGGTTCTTAAATACCCTACTTTACAAATATCATCCACAAATAAGGCATTAGTCCACAATTGCAGTGAACCAACCAAATCTGAAACGCTCTTAATAAATAAATTATATATCAAGAACAACAAAATGTAATGAATCTGTGTTACCTTTCATACAAATCGCACGGTACTTCATGAACTTTGTTCGGTCATCGACAGGTACAGCGCTGTACACCATCTTGTGTAATTTTCTCCGTTGCGTCTATTGCCAATTTCAAATGTGTGAAAATTTCCTCTCCTTTCCAGTGCTACCGCTAGTCACCACCAGGCCTGATATAATAACCTTTGACACGCGATTGTTGTGATAATTACGAAAAACAAAAGCGCAAGTCAAGATAGATCTAATAGTTGGGGCATATATTGAAGATATATACATTATTTCTATGTTTAGGCATCGCAATAAATAACCATTTAAACTAGCACAGTCATACAAACAAAATAGGAAATACAATATATAAAACAATATGCATATTAAATAATCTTAAACACTTGTTAACACTTAATACATTATATATTATGTTCAGTGTTCTTATTCTCCCTGATATTAATTATGGCTTACTTTTATGGTGTCACCAGGCACATCGAATTTTCAAATTTCAGAAGAAAAAAACAATACGAATAATATCCTTACGTAAATATAATGCTCACACCATTCCTATTATTTATAAAATACTTCAGTATTTAAAGTTGGATGACATTTATAAAATCCAACAATACACATTTTCTTACATATTAGTTAACAATCTTTTACCCGACTACTTTTTAGTCCCAACACACATATATATATATATATATATATATATTATAATCATCAGCACTACATATATGAAAAACACAATCGTCACATGTCCAGAGGCAAATATGAATTTGCCAAAATATATATTAGACACACACATAGTAGAGCCAATTATCAATGTATACATGTGTACGTCAATTTGTGCAGGATATAATAAGTCCTTGTAATATTGATGTATGTTGATACATTGAGTAACGATCATCTATAACAAAATCGTATGCTATTCTGATTTGTGTCATGTAAATGTTGTTGTTGTTTATATTTAAGGGGTGGCTCCTGTGCTAGGGATATTATATATCTTAATGGGAGACTTCCGACCATATATATTACTTACGTTATTCATTGTACATGTATCGTATTTATCGGTCAAATAAATTGAATCTGGGTTTTGAGTTATGAGTGTGTGTGTGTGTGTGTGTGTGTGTGTGTGTGTGTGTGTGTGTGTGTGTGTGTGTGTGTGTGTGTGTGTGTGTGTGTGTGTGTGTGTGTGTGTGTGTGTGTGTGTGTGAATCTTCGCATAAAATGTTATAGTTTCATCGAAGTTGTAATTGTTATGTATCATTATAGCAGTGGTTGATGACAATGTTGCAGGACGAAGTTAAATAAACCTGCTACATAATGGAATTGTTTAATTTGACAGTTATGAACAATTGTATGAAGAGGCGGCAACCGGAAATATTACCAACATGAGTGTGCAGATTATATGATGTTGTGTTCTCTGGAAGAGCTACAATGATATAACTAAACATAAGCCGTGGATGAATGTCTGATGCATAGAATGAAATTGGCGCACCATCATTTAACACAAGTAACGGTATAATTGATCGGTTTATGTTTGCAGTGTTAAACAAGCGCGGGGTAAACGTCGAGCAAACAGAGACAATGTCCGACGTCAGAACGTGTCTGCTGCAACATAGACGGACACATGAATTCACTGCAGAAGGGCTTCAATATCCAATGCAAACGACTCTTTCATTTTGGGGCGTTGATCAACATTCCATTGTGTATCCCGGATCTACAATACTGACACAATATTTGCTCAAAAATACTTAGGTTAGATTACTAATAGAATTATTGTGATGGTATAATGTCGTCAAGCTGCCTTTGTTCGTTGTGAACAATTATCATCTGGAAAGAGTGTAGGCTATTTATGATATCGGTTGATAAAAAATTACATTAATCAAAACCGCATCCTCTACAATTGAGAACGAGATGTGACGAACAATGGTAGTCTGCTCAACCTTTCTAACACGTATTTCTCTTCGCTGGATATACCTGACAATGTCAACCAGTTGTTTTGTTTGAAAGAAAGCTGCTGGAGAACATTTATAAAACGTGGACACGTACGACTACATGCGTTGAACATTGGTGGGAATAATGGTGCAGATTGAGACTTCTAAGTACATTACTGTACATATACTTAAGTAATATGTCGTTGTGAGCGGCGTTTTTATTTCACTGTTTCAGCATCGGATGCTGATTGAGAATTTTATTATATTTACGCTGTCACACTACATGCTATGTTAACGGGACGTGAGTAACGTGGACATATTACGAAATACATGTAACTCTCTCATCATATTTGCAAAACAATACTAAAACTAAATAATAAATACTTGTCTTTAATGGTATCCAACCTCGCCACCGGATGCATTGTCATGCCGATCGTTGCCGCTATATGTTCTAGTGCAACGCCGTTCATTCTGGATGAGTTTCGGTACCTTCCGAAAGTGTTCAGTGTAGCCATTTGGTGGTTTAGCTTTGTGTCTGTGTACATTGTGGATAATCGGTTTCCTTTTATCTACAATGAATTTGACGATGGTATCCACGGGAGAGTTGTATTTAGCATTCTTTGTAGTCGCCGCTGTTATTCCTCGCTTTGTGTTGTTCTATGGCACCGTTCGTATTCTCGATGTTGTTCTGCGGCGGCGGTGTAGCGTTACTACGCATGCGCAGTCGGATACCATTGGTTGTAATGTGACAGGGGATACATGTGTCGCAACTGTTCATGCAATTAGAGCAAGCATCAACGTCCTATTCCTGTGCATCATTTCACTTGGGTTGACAACACCAGTATATGTGTTTTACATAATTCGAAATACAACCGACAGGGATATTCAAGCTAGTTTTGGCTTCTCGGCTGTGTGGTTATTCGAATTGAATTCGATAATGAATAGTATCGTATATTTGGTGCAATTCCGATCCGTTAGAAAGAGAACCACCCAAATGCTTTATGGAATATTTATGTACATTCGTGGGATATTTCACAATGTTGGAGCGATGTCCAGTAGAAGGGTTTTACGTAAAGCGAAATATATCAATTTTGTTTTGTTTTCAGATTGTGTAGAGTTTGTGTGTTATCCTCAAAGTTTACTTAAGAACTTATAAATTAATTTGCAATACATTAACATTCCAAAATCAATTGTAGAAAAGTCTGAAACGTTTATATGGAGATGCGTTACGCAAATTGTGATATTACATTATTTTGTTATCAAAATTTATTAAAATATTCACACAGCGCGCGTCTCCACTACACGCAGCAGCATGAGCGACATATCATTGCGGATTGGTTGAAAATCAATACGACCTACATCGCGTTTCGATGGACACCGGTTATGGGGTTTTGAACAAAAACGCTCGCTTGTGTACGCCGTTTAATGGCTATTCGCCGAGATTATGTATATATTACATGATATCCTAGAGTATACACACACTTTTTTTGAGTGGGCTAAATTAAAAAAGACGTTCATGGCGTTTTGAACCCTTCAAGTGTAGACAACCCCCGAAACAAAACTACAACAAATATCGTATCCTGTAATATATTGTAATGTATTCTACATATTCTCTAACTTTTAAGACTGTAACTTCAAACACGGTGACTTAACGACATCATTCACACACAGGACGATAAAGATGAGTAGGACAAACCACCGACTGATTTCAGGATGCAGTGAGCGATGATGGGAGAACGTACACCGGATGACCAATGATCGCCTCCCAAAGACCATTATGGGCAGTCGACTATGGGCAAAAGTCCAGTAGTTGTAATTTAAAGATGTGGTCAAGTGAGATATTAAAAACTACGCTAGCAGACTGTTGCTGATGACATAGTCATCTGGTAAGCTTACCTTACCATTTCACGGCCATGTTTGTGAGCTTCCATATCTTGAAAGTAAGCAATTATTCTATCCCTAAGTCTGGTGGAGAGGACAAGTCCCGTTACATCACTTCCCAGGTGTTCGAGTCGGGTACTGTACACATTTGCCAGGTTTGTCAGTTTAAAAACTGGTACAACAGGATTGACCGTGAGGGCTTCTTCAATATATGTGATGAGTCCAGCAAATGCGATGGCATGGTAATCAGAGTCTACATCGCGTTCTTCAGATGTTGCAATTTCTCGTACTTTGTTGTACAAAGAGACCAGGCAATCCGTGTAATATTTGGCCTGTTGTCCGATAATGTCCCCGACATTTAGTTTCGTTAGAACTATATATAGTAGAAGGGCAGTGTCCTGCAATTTGACAGCACACTGCCCGACACGAACATCAACCTGAAAGGTCGACGTCTTGCTTAAAGACTCTCAAGCTGGATGCATGCCACAGAAGTAACATGTTTCAATGGAAGGAGGTGCCTCTTTCACACTTTGACGGGTGAACTTCTTGGAAACACCTGTATTGTCTTCAATGTGAGATTTTCTCTTCTCTGTTTGCTGAAGTTTTGTCTTGTTGAACTGCAATATATATCGAGTATTGCCATTTGGCTTTCTGCTGCCGGAAAGTTACCTCAATTCCCTTACCTTCATCTAACCTTGGCAGCTTAATTGTTTTAGGCAAGCATCCAACCCAGTTGAAACCCATGATGTTGTCAGTGATAGTATCGTTACCTACTCCCTCGCAAACGACGTGACCAGCTGTTCCTGCCCCTACTGGTTCATGCGAACACTATATATATAAAATTATATATATATATATACAATTTATATATATATATATATATATCAATTGTATATATATATATATATATATATAATGTTTTATATATAGTGTTCGCATGAACCAGTAGGGGCAGGATATATGTATATATATATATATATATATATATAACTTATAAATATATATTTATATGTGTGTGTGTGTGCACTGCATTGCTGAATTGGAGTAAAACATTAGTATTTAAAAAGAATTACACCTTTGGAACGAACACAAGACATATTTCGTTTAATGTTGTAAGGTTGATGGTTGTGCATTTTAAAATGTAATTTAAAATGTAATTAAAACAATATTTTATGTGGTAAATATGAGAACACGTAGACACTGAAGATCATTGCGGATACTCCTGGATATAACAACAAAAACATACCATTTCATTCACACTACAACATAAATACCATTAACAAAATATTCTTAAACATCATTGGCAGCCATTTAAAAGAATGCTACCTCTTTCGAAAATGCGGTCATCTTGCAAAATTGTGCAACATATTTTCAAAAATGGCTGCAATATGGCCAGCATTTGTATCATAAGGGAAATCAACCATTGCTCTAAAGCTAAAAACCCAGTATTGGGCATTCATTGATGACCCCGAAAACCTATGTTTTGGTACCGAAATGAACGCTGTACGTAACGCAGTTATTAAGATATGGGGAAAATAGGTTTTCGGTGGCCATCTTATTAATGGCCGCCAATGCCTTCCAGGGCAACATATGAAATGGCCATATATCCAAATATTTTTGTTTTTATATGCTCTAAGTGTGTGCCAAATGTAATGCTTGTATCAGAATACGCATAGATCAGCCATATTTTGTTACATATCGGCTGGGCTAATATGAGTAGCGGTTATTTTGTTTGTTCCAAACAACATTCACAATTTCTGAACAATATAATAATAATAATAATGGATAGTTCTTATATAGCGCAAATCTTTAAATCTTTTAAACAGAAAACTCAGTGCGCTAGAACATATCATTCATACTCATGTATATACATAACATAGACTATACAGATACATACATGGATCACTTAGACTAGAGAGAACGCTTGTCGAAACAGGTCTTTAACCTGGGTTTAAATTCAGATAGAGTAGGGGTACTTCGCAGACTGACTGGCAGTGAATTCCAGAGAGTGGGTGCGATGAAGCTAAAAGAACGCTCACCAACAGACTTAAGTTTACGTTTAGGTATACTTAACAGCTTCTCGCTGGACGACCGGAGGGTGCGAGACGTTTTGTATGAGTGACCCGTTGAAATGGCGTTACGCAAATGTTGCCATCTTGTTCTGGCATCGAAACTTTACAGGCAGCCAATGGAGTTCCTGCAACATTGGCGTCACATGGTCTCGCTTACGTTTTTTTAGAACGAGCCGTGCTGCACTGCTCTGAACCCTCTGTAATCGACTTATCTGTTCAGTAGGCAGACCATTAAAAAGCGAATTGCAATAATCAAGAAGGAACGTTATTAAAGCAGTGCTAAGTGTAGCAAGAAGCGCTTTTAGAAAGATACGGCCAGAGATGGACGCAATACGTCTTAATTCAAAAAAGAGGTACGACAAACACTGCTTATTTGTTCCTGCATAGAGAGTGTCTGATCAATTCTAACTCCAAGGTATTTTACTGAAGTTTTGAAGGGGATATTACTACCACCGATGTCTACAAAATCACCCTCTACCAATATGAAATGAGATGAAGCACCAACAGTCATTACTTCTGTTTTTTCAGTGTTCAATATCAGCATATCGCTGTTTATCCAAGATAAGACGTCATCAATACAATCATGAATGCTTGACTCGACTGTACAAAACTCATTAGGAGGAGCACTTTTTGACATCTCCGTATCAGCAGCATACTTGTGAAAATTGCACTCATGAGCAGAAATCACATCTGACAGGGGTGGGAGTACAATGTAAATAGAACAGGTCCCAAAACGGAACCCTGAGATACTCCGTAATCAAGTTGACTCGGGGGAGACAATGCACCATCAACAACAACAGACTAACAACGATCACTAACACAGGATGCAAACCATTCAAGAGCAGTGCTTCTTATCCCAAAAGTAGCCTCTAACCTCTTCAGGAGAATGGAATGATCAAGCGTTTCGTATGCTGCGCTAAGGTCCAATAAGGCAACCAAAGAAACAAGCCTCTTATCCGACTTCACCAGCAGACCATCAAAAACACCCAGCACAGCAGTCTCCGTGCTATGATCCTTCATATAGACAGACTGGTGCATTTTGAGAACACAGTTATCAGACAGATGTTTTTGGACCTGTCCCAAGACAACTTTCTCTAAAATCTTACAGATGAATGGGAGATTATATATTGGTCGAAAATGTTTCAGATTATTTCTGTCAAGACCAGGAGCCGGTTTCATGAGCGTATTTACGACGTCGTAGCGACCGCTACGACGTCGTAAGTTTAGAACGTCGTAAAGTTACGTTATTTGGGTTTCATGAGTATCCTAAGTGCGATTAGCCGTTGCTAGTTGGTCGTAACTTTGCGCTTGGTATATAGCAGGCGTAAGCTTACGTTATTTGAAATATTCGCAGGATGCTCTCCAAGTTCTAAGATAAAAGCACACACGAGACATGTATATTTACAATCATCAATAGCTTGGTGTTTGGTGCATGAACTGCAAAGAAGACACATTAGACGAGAAAGAGTGTTCAGATATAGGAATAACCCTCTTGATTCGTTAAACGACGATGAACAAGTTGAGCATTATAGGTTTAGAAGAAATGATATATTATTGTGGCTGACCGATGCTGCTGGTATACCTCCAATAGCACTGTCACCTCTCCGTCTGAAAAAAATTAGCTTTACGCTGTCTATTTATTGCCGACTCGAACGCTACCGGTACTTTCGACATTTTCCCAGCGCCGTAACTTCTTAAGTGTAGGGTTAGCAAAGCCAAAGGCAAGCGAGACGTCAGACGCTGTGATTCGCGTCTTTCATAGTTTGTTCAAATGTGGCAGTATTCGTGCTAATTTCACTCTGTACAACTACATATACATTTTCTATGCAAAGCCACACTTAGCAATAAAATATGCATTCGTTCGAAATTACACCATACGAACTTTTATGGCTCATTATTATTTCCTGCGTGCTTACATTTTACTGCGGACACAGGAATTCCCATCGCAACGTAACTAGGTCAATTCTACGTCGACGTAGTTACGCGAATGTTAAATTGTTCTCATGAAACCGGTCGTAAGTCACACCAGCTAGTTGCACTTAACTACGACCAGTATAACATCTAGTTGTGCGTAAAGTTACGCCGCTTCATGAAACCGGCCCAAGGCCAGGCTTCTTCATAACTGGTGTAACCACTGCCCGCTTGAACTGCTTAGGGACGGTACCTGTGGCAAGAGATGCATTGACAATATCAGTTATTATCGGTACAAGATCAACAAGACATGTCCTTTTCTTTTACAGTAGTACTTAGTACAATACCCCACATTGTATATTCTACCTCTTCTTTCCCACGTCCTGTGTGGAAACATTTACATTTCCCAAAATTGAACAACATTTGCCACTTTTCAGACCATTTGATCAACCTGTCAAGATCATCTTGTAAATGTTGTCTATCTCCATCACTTTTAATCCTTCTAAACACTTTTGTATCATCCGCAAATTTCAACACCTTGCTTGTTATTTCATCATCCAAATCATTCTTATATATTAAGAATGATATAGGTCCTAGTATTGAACCCTGTGGTACCCCACTCAATACCGATTTCCAGTTTGAAGTCTCCCCATCAACTACTACACGTTGTCTTCTGTCAATCAGCCATTTTTCTATCCAGTTTATTATACCATTTCCTATGTCATGGGCCTTTAGTTTAAGCAGTAATCTTTGATGTGGTACTTTGTCGAAAACTTTTTGAAAATCTAAATAGACGATATCTACTGGTGATCCCTTATCTGCCCACTTAGTGATGTCTTTCAAAAAACCCATAACATATTTGTTAAGCATGACCTCGCTTTAAAAGAAACCATGTTGAGATGGGTTTATCAAGTTGTGTTTAACAAGAAAATCCACCATGTGATCTTTAATTAGTCTTTCTAATAATTTGCAAATCACTGATGTTATACTCACTGGTCTATAGTTATATGACTTCTTTCTCGAACCTTTTTTAAAATAACGGTATAATATTTGCCTCTTTCCATTCTAAAGGAACTACTCCCTCTTTTAAAGACCAATCGAAAACTGTTGCATGAGGTACGTTAATTTGTTCTACAATTTTCAATAGTAGTTTGGGCGGAATCCCATCCAATACAGGTGATTTATTATCCTTCATAACCCTTATTTTCTTAGCTACCATTTCCGGGGTTACAATTAATTGTCCTAAATAATATGAATCTGCCCCCTTGAACTTAGCCTCTGGTACTGGCACTGAACTAATATCTTCTCTGGTAAACACTGAACTAAAGTACTCATTGAGGTCTTCTGCCATGAAGAATCCCTCTGATATTATATTTCCAGCACTATCTTCTAGAGGACCGGCCTTATCTTGAACTTTCTGTTTGCTTCAAACATACGCATAAAAACTCTTGCTGTCATGTTTTATATTACTAGCTAATTGTTGTTCATAGCTTCTCTTTGAATTTCTCATTTCAGCTGTAGCTTGGTTAAGTGCTTCTTTATAAATGTTGTAGTCTTCGTCATTTCCAGTACATCTGTATGACTTCCACATAATTTGTTTATACTTAATTTTTCTAATGGCTTCTTTCGATAAGTGTTTCTTTTTGAACCGTTTCCCTTGTTTTTGAAGGATACAAATTTATCGATTAAGCACTTAATTTCACTCTTTAATATATTCCATCATTCAGTTGCTGTCTTATTTTTCAGTGTGTTATTTCAGTCTATCTTTGCTAAATATTTCCTCATGTCCTTATACCTTTCTTTGTGGAAATTTCTCCTATACTGCTTTTTATTATTCCTTTCTGATTTTACTTTGATGGTAAAATGTATCTGGTTGTGATCACTACTCCCAAGTGGCTGACATATCTTGACATTGTCAAATAATTCATTCTGTGAGAACAAAACTATGTATAACACAATCTCACCCTTGATTGGTTCTAGCACATGTTGAGAAAGGAAAGTATCTTCAACTAAAACTAAAATGTTGTTGTCCTCACTCCCCATACTCTGTAGAGATTTCCATTGTATATGCCCATGGTTAAAATCCCCCATAATAATACAATCCCGTTTGCTTACTTCCCTTATAGCGTTTTGTATTTTTTCACTCTCTTCTATGCTTATGTTTGGACTTCGATAAACTAACCCAACTGTTAACGTTGAGTTTCCTGTAACTATGTTACACCAAACAGCTTCTTCGCAATCTGCTTCTCTTTCTAATTTTATTTCATAAGCCTGAATAGATTCTTTAATATATAAAATAACTCCACCTCCCTTTCTTCCTATTCTATCTTTTCTAAACATTACATATCCTGTCAGTCCCAATTCAGCATCTGATATATCGGTGGTGGTCCAGGATTCGGATATACCTATTATATGAGGGTCAATATCTTCTACCATAATGTTTAGTTCATTTCTTTTGTTTACTATACTCCTTGCATTTAAACAAACACATTTATATCCAGCTTCAGAAGAGTTTTCCAGACTGTTGATTTATTTGTGCTGTCTTTATCTATGCCTCCATTTTCAGGCTTTTCTGTGAGTCCCTCCTGCGAATCTAGTTTAAATAGATGCAACCTGTCCCACTGTCAACAGTGGGACAGATCAGGACGTTGTTCACTTGTGGCACCAGCCAGGACCTTCACATCAGCCTTGAAGTCTGACAGGCATACAGTCTTTAGGTTCCTGGACGTCACGAGCCGTGAGACATGTGGAGTCTTGGTGACCGCCAGACGACAGACGACAAGGTAGTGGTCAGAAAGACCAACACAGTCCTGCACTCTCTCCATGGACAGAAGGCTACATTCACTACGGACCACAACCCAGTCTAGGGTGTGGCCACGACGGTGAGTGGGGTCTTTGACAAGCTGTCACAGGCCGTAGTCACGCAACATAGTCTTCAGTCGGTTCACTTGAGAATCACAACAATCATCAAAGTGAAAGTTGAAGTCTCCTAGAAAGCTGACATCGCTGCGAGAAACAGCATAGGTATACAACAGTTCAGGGAATTCCCGAAGGAATGTGGAATTTACTAATTTGTTTGTTTTACTCGGAGGTGGTCTGTACAAGCAGACACACGAGACAGAAGTAGAGTTCGTTGACAGACGCATTTCAACACTTTCAAACGATATGTAGTCAAGAGAAAAGGAAATACTAGATCTGATGATGAAGGCGATCACACCTCCTCTCGATCCCGTACGAGATGCGATGGAAGTCTCATCAGCTCGAGATCACACAAACCACGACCGGGAATGACCTCTGAACCCCCAACATCTATATCAGTTTTTGTGAGTTTAATACGTTAATGAATAGCTATTTTATTTAGTAATAAGAGCAATACGAGAGAAAGGTACAACGGGCAAAGTCGTACATCTGAATTACCAAGATATTCAACTTTGTATACACACTGGTCCCGCTCATGAAAGCCTACACATTACTATACAACATGTAAACGATAGTCCAAGGCAAGTTTTGGAAGTATTCATTGCTGAAAACATACCAATATAAACAATTTAGTTTGTTTGAAAATCTTGCCTCAGAACAGCTAAATAAAACTTTAATATAAACCATATGTTCATTGAAGATTGGTTTGAGCATTGATGCAGATCGATATATTCATATATATTCAGGTTTATTTTGTATGCTAACAGTTTTTATGAGTTTAATGCGATAATGAATAGTTGCTTTATTTAGTGGAGCTTCCGTACGGTATGTATTGTCACAAGTATTAATGTAGCTACGGTATGAAACACGATGCCATTAGTGAAACAAAACACCCACACCCACACACCCACACACCCACACACCCACACACCCACACACCCACACACCCACACACCCACACACCCACACACCCACACACCCACACACCCACACACCCACACACCCACACACCCACACACCCACACACCCACACACCCACACACCCACACACTCACACACCCACACACCCACATACCCACACACCCACACAACCACACAACCACACACCACTCACCCACACACCCACACAACCACACATCCATAAACACACACACGTAGACACACACATGCACACATCACACACATAGACACACACACACAAATATACACACCCACGCACACACACACACAAACACACACACACACACACACACACACAAACACACGTACAGGTCAAGCATATACGTTCGATTGTGACTTGTGTATCCATTATGTCGCCTTTTGTGTACGTCTCAACCAAAATTGTGCACGCTATCTCCGACCAGCTTTGCCTTTACAAAACATGTTGACAACGGTTATGTAATTTTATGTGAAGTAAATTACTATTGCATCAAGACATCTCATCGATCTAACAAAACCGCATACAGTTGCCTAAACAGAAACGTTGTTTATTAAATAATTCTGGGCCGGAATTTCACAATATACGAAGGAATGCATGATCGCACCTCGTGTTTGGCAACCTTTTTTGACGTATTGACGGAGGTTTTGCTATGCAACCGGACACGTGAAGAATAGGTGAATTAGCATTGCAAAGTCAGTCCGCAACGCCATGCATGCATGCATGTTTCGTTACACTGGTTCAGAAGTTATGTATGGAGAAAGGAGTCGGATTCGTAGACACGTGGGCTGGCTTTGTAGGGAGAGAAGATCTGTTTATGAGTGATTGCTACATCTGACAGGAAAAGGAGCAGCAGTTCTAGGGAGCTAGTTAGTAGGTGCATAGGTAAAGGTACAGGCACAGTTGAGTATTTAAACTAGATGCATAGGTGAATATGTAGAGCCACTTCGAAGGAACAGTACAAACAAACTACCAAATATCCATACAAATTAACAAATGGCAAAAGAACAGTAAAGAAAAGAAGCGCTTTAGACATCATGATAACGGATATAGACTCCGATATTATAAGCATTACATAGTCATGGGCACATGGGTAGATGCTGAATTAGGTCTATCGGGTTATATCATGTTTAGAAAAAACATACAAGAGAGAAGAGGAGATGGATTCATTATGTATATTAAAGAATCCATCCAGGCATATGAAGTACAAATAAAGAGGGTAACAGGAAGCTATTTGGTGAAACATAGTTACCAGAAACTCAACATTAACAATAGGACTAGATTATTGTAATCAAAAGAGAGTGTTGGAGGTGATGACCAACAGTGTCTACTTCTGATACAGGACTGTTTCCTTACCCAACATGTTTTGGAACAAACCAGAGGAATATGTTGGATTTAGTGTTCTTTTCTCAAAACGAATTAGTTGATAATGTTAAAATACATTAATCTTTAGGATCTAGTGTTCTTAACCAGTTCCATTTTCGTATAAAAGTAATGGAATTGGAACTATTTATTTGACAATAAACAAACAAAAGCACATTACACAACACACGTTTTTACAACAGTTTATTCTGTGTCGGGAAGCTCTCACTAAGATTCAAACGCCGTTAGCGTGAGAGCCACCCACGGGAAAATAAAATGTACAGCAATTAGTCAATTAAACATACTAAATGATTATTCAGTAGACTATTTTTATGTCATTCATATCCGTATTCTCCCATTGTGGAGCACACCGTAAAAATATGAAGTGATTCGGTAGAATACACACTTGGTCGCCATAATCCAGTACAATAATCATGAGCCTACATGTGGTTGATCAATGGCTTTTCATTTCATACGAAAACACTTCAATGGAGAACAGAATACCATGCTCGGTTTAGACTAAAATATAGTTTGCTTTTAATCGCAATTGCTTTATATATATTGTGAAAGACGAGACACTACACAACTACAAAAAAGGTTTATATAAGCGGAGGCTGGTTAGATGTTCATAACCAGGGCTGCTCTGGTTCGGGAATACACACGGAAATCGGCCTACTAGTCAAAAGAGGAAACCACTAAGAACAATTTGTGGTTTTTAATCAAATAATGCAAATACAAGCATGTAGGCTGTTTATTATGTAATAAAAAGTGTTCACATTAAAAAATTACAGAATATTGTTTTGACTACATATATAGCAATTAGCAAGTGTTCAAATCTATTGATATTGATCCAAAATATATTTCTTCAGATATAAAAAGAAGCCGTGAAGACTATGAGTATTGACTTTTTCCGTAATTCTAGATAGTATGTTTCTGGGTAGTGTTGGCAGGTAGTATCTTATGCACTTTCTGGCTCGGGAGACACGACTGTAAGGAATAGCGTACGGCCATGGTGTATGTGATATTTAATTAAAACAAAAATTTACAGTAAGAAGGAACGATATTGTTCACAAATTGGTGAATAAAAAAATATCAGACATTTGTACGTGAAAATATCGTCGACTTTCACTAAGCTTACTAATTTCTTTAGAGGTTGGTACAGTAATTATATTCGCTAGGGGTTATAATTCGTATCGCCTTTTTATGCAATTTCGAAATTATGTTTGAATTAAAGCCCCACAATAAAACACTAAAATTGAAGTGTGGCGTAATTAAGGAATTGTACATTATCTTTAGAGCACATGTAGGTAATAAGTGCTTTAACTTATTTAATATACCAAGAGTTCGTGATATTTTAGTACAATCAAGGAATAATGGTAAAAAGCGATGGATGAGAAACTTTTGAAAAGGCAAATATAAACAGATGATAAAATATCTACCATACATAGATTGGACTTAGATTGAAGTTAATGAAGGACAAGACAACAATGGAGTGTTGAACCATTTTGAAAAGATGAGATTGAGGGCATAATTGAAAGATGTGTTCCCCTGAATAAAGCAAGTGAAACGATTTAGGAAGAAACACCTATCAAAAGAAGCTATACGAAAGATTGCATATAAACTAATTACGTTGAGAGTTCACAGAAACACTGGAAATATAGAAGATTGTAACAACTACAAAGAGGTCGGTAACTTACCTACAAGCGTTATTCAAAAATCCAAACGACCTTTTGAGCAAACATTGACCAATTATATAAAAAAAGACAGCAAGAATGTCTACGCTTATGTAAGGAGTAAATATAATGTTCGTCAAAGATGGGACCACTAGAAATCAGTGCAGAAAACATAATATCTAATGGGTTTCAAAAGTTAGGGGCCCTGAACGAGTATTTCGGCTCAGCGTTTACCACAGATATAAGTTCACTCACATTACCAGTTAATAAATTTGATGGGGATGAATCAAGTCAATTAGGGAGTTGTTTGTTACTCATGAAATGCTATCTAAGAAAACTAAGATGATGAAAGAAAATAAATCACCCGGGATGCGTAATACCACCACAACTGCTCAAGGAAAGTGTTATTTGTTATGTTATTATGTATTATTTAACTTGTCACTTAAAGAGGGATTCGTTCCACTAGAATGGAAAAGAAGCAAACATTACACCATTATTTTAAAAGGGATCTAGGAGCAAGACATATAATTACAGACCGGAGAACTTAACATACGTCTTAAGCAAATTATTAGAAAAAGGTTATCAGAGACCACAGGTGGAATTCATTGTAAAACACAAATTAATAGATTAGTCTCAACATGGGATCCTAAAAGCTAAGTCGTGTCTAACAGATATCTTATGTTTTTTTAAAGAAATTACAAAGTGGGTAGATGATGGGTCACCGGTGGATGTTTTCTACTTAGATTTTCAGAAAGAATTTAAAAAGTGCCACATCAAATATTTCTACCTAAACTAAAAGTCCACGGCATAGGGGATGGTGTGATCAATTGAATAAAAACACGGTTGACAGACCGAAAACAAAGAGTAATAGAGGGGGAGATTTCAAACTGGAAAGCAGTTTTCAGTGGCGTGCCACAGGAGTCGGTGTTGGGAGTTATATTATGTTTGATATATATATAAATAAGTTGGATGATGATGTACCAAGCATTGAACTAAAATTCGCAGACGATACAAAAGTGTTCAGAACAGTTCAAACAGATGCAGATCAACACATGTTACAAGACGATCTAGTTAAATTGCTCAAATGGTCTGAGAAATGGCAAATGTTATTCATTTATTAGAAGTGTAAAAGGACATGGAAAAGTGAACGAAGAATACATAATGGGGATACTATATTAGGTAAAACTGTAAAACAAAAGGACTTAGCAGTAACATTTAATGTTGACATGAAAGTTTTGGAGCAATGCGGAATTGCTGTTTCAAAGTGTAACAAAATACTACCGCTAATTAGGAGAAATATCACATATAAGGAGAAACAGCTAATTGTACTTTTGTGCAAAGCAATAGTTAGGCCACATTTGGAATATTGTATACAATCATGGATTCCATATAGTATGAACAACATAGATAAGCTAGAAAGAGGGACACGAAGAGCAACTAAGCTGATTCCTGAACGTAAAGGTCTTGGTTATGAAAGACGCCTAATAGAATGTGGTTTAACAACACTAGATACTAGGAAACTAAAAGGAGACCAAATATAAGTTGTTAAAATATATTGAATGGTTTTGAGGATATTGATAGAAATATTTTCTTAAAACTGAATGAATGCTGTATAATCAGAGGGCAAAAATGCAGCATTAGATCAGGAACAGTGTGGGTTGGATAAGAGAAAGTAGTCATTCTATCAGAGGACAATAAATGACTGGAACAAATTATCTGACGATTGTGTTAATGCTAGCAGTGTGAATATGTTCAACATAAAATTGACAGCTTATTGTCAGGGCGTGTTATACGTAGGTGGACAATGGTTGGACTATCGATAAGCCAAATGCTTCCTTGTCATCATGCCGTCTGGAGCTGATAGGTCTGGACGGCAATCTTGTTACATCTGGTTAAAACGTATTTCATATTGTTAAATCTATATAAATCACACGTCCTCGTGCGGGTTTCAGCCTTCCCATGCACGTTTACTTTCGCACCTTTCGTGTATTGGTTACGCGACTTTCACTGCTATCATCTACATAATGTGGTTGTTTTATTTTCTAAAAGTTATTTATGCAAGCAACAACACGGAGACAAATATAGATATGAAAAAGGCCAAATGGATGACGTTTGTTTATTATGGGTAACCAGTGTATAAGCCTTTTTGGCACACTGTAATATTTAAATAAAAGAAATGTGGACTCTACAACCCAATACCAGGCCTGCGACTGAGCCCATACTAGTCTCCTGAGCATCAGGCTGTTAGAGCCCACATTTCAACATATAAAGCAGCAGCGGTATTCCTAGAACAATTGAAAGGAATGACATGTAATCACAGCAGAGCTTGTTATGTGTAGTTAATTTTAAAGCCAACATGATTAACTAAGCCAACATGATTAACTAAAAAGTGCCTTTCTGAATACCACGCTATCTGCTGCCAAAAACACTAAATCTAAAATTATAATAATCCCAAATGTGGGGGTATTTCGCCCCGATATATACAATTCCATACCATTCCTAAATCGAAAGTGGAAAAGACATGCGACATCTCTTGCAATAAAACCCCGTGAACACATCCGGTGCAAACCCTATGCTCACAATCAACTATAAATGTGGGGAAAGCATTGAGACCAGCAACCCTTTCCAATAACGATGCACAAATCATGACTATACATCAAACATACCTGGACGAAAAGTAGGGAGGCGGGTGGGTCAAATTAGACAAACGTCTGCCCCTTTATGCTTTCGCAAATGGAGTGCGGGGTCAGCTTAGGATTCTCCTGAGGGACGCGCTCCAGTGCGCGCTGATTGGTTGATTTGATTCTCCCCACGGGAGTAATTAACATGTCCTTGCATAAATTAGCCTCCTCTGATGGGAGGCCTCCGTGTGCTGTTGTCTTGCACAAAGTCCAGTATGCAAATCGGCTGTGCCAGATGTGCATACCATCATTTATGCAAGCAACAACACGGAGACAAATATAGATATGAAAAAGGCCAAATGGATGACGTTTGTTTATTATGGGTAACCAGTGTATAAGCCTTTTTGGCACACTGTAATATTTAAATAAAAGAAATGTGGACTCTACAACCCAATACCAGGCCTGCGACTGAGCCCATACTAGTCTCCTGAGCATCAGGCTGTTAGAGCCCACATTTCAACATATAAAGCAGCAGCGGTATTCCTAGAACAATTGAAAGGAATGACATGTAATCACAGCAGAGCTTGTTATGTGTAGTTAATTTTAAAGCCAACATGATTAACTAAGCCAACATGATTAACTAAAAAGTGCCTTTCTGAATACCACGCTATCTGCTGCCAAAAACACTAAATCTAAAATTATAATAATCCCAAATGTGGGGGTATTTCGCCACAAGTCACCGAACATGTGACCCCCCCACATAACCAAACCAGGCCTAACTAAAACCATATTATCCTTTTAAGCTATTCTGATGTACTTCTTAAAAGCGTCTGATGTCCATCTGCCTGCCGCTCTTATCTGCGCGTCAGATTCACCTCGCAATGCTGCCGCGGTAGCTGCCCCAATGCGGAAGCTGTGACCCTTAAAGGAACTAGTTTCATAACCACAGAAACCCAGCAATCGCTTTAAAGACACATCAAATTCACTGCGTAGCATCGGGGAGCCATCCGCATAGGCAAATAAAGATGATTGTATCTGACCTCTACCTGACTGAAACTCTCTCATAAAGGAAGCAAGGTATATGGGTGAACCAGGGATGCACTCACCTCTCACCTGGAGGGACTGCGGACCCTGCCACGTGCTATGTTTGAAACGACGGATGGAAATTGATATTAGATCTCCTGACAATAACACGTCACCGAACTGCAAACACCCCCCTACATGGCTCCTTGATCGCGGTACCATTTCTCCCACCCGCAAATAAGCCTTGAAAGCTAGCACCATCATGGCACGGAGCATTATACATTGATAACGTGATGTAAACACGGTGGGCAATGCAAGCACAAGACGAGCGAGAACAGGCAGAGTGACAGGCAGGCGGACACCAGGGACAGATCCAAGATTACGAGCACCTGCCAAGGCCTTGGCTACAATAAAACAAGTAGATGGGTCATCAAAACCATGAATCTTGTGAAAATAAGCAATGGCTGACACAATTGACACAATAGATGCTGGGGCAGCTCCACTAGCATGCAGATGTGCTATAAAGAGTAACATTGTCGACAATGAAGCTGGCAGCTGCGAAGATAAACCAAGCGAAGCATTAAACAAAACAAACTTGTTCCAAGACCGTTCATAATGAGCACGTGATGACGGCGCTATAGAAGCCCACAGTAGCTGGTTCAAAGAGTCCCTAAGCCGGCCGGAGACACCCGGTAAGGCACCCTCACTGTGTTGACATCTGCCCATGGCGCCAATTCCCGGAACCTGTCCACCTGTGAACGGGATAACTTATCAGTGAGAGTGTTAAATCGCCCTGGAATGTGGCGCGCTGCAAAATTGATATTATAATGCAGGCAAGCCAATACCAGTGGGCGAAGTAAAGCCATGATGTGTGGTTCACGTGACGTCTGGTTATTAATTACCGGAACAAGTGCTTCATTATCCGTAAAAAAGCACACACTCTTGTTCGCCCAAGCATTACCCCAAACGTGTACAGCTGCCATGATTGGGTATAATTCTAAAACAGCGACATTGAGTGAATGCCACGCCTCTGGCCACAGGCCCCAAAACCATTCTACTCCACACAAAGCCCCATAACCTACTCCCCCTGCTGCATCAGTGTACAACTGAAGATAGTCACCTGTTATGAAGTTATCATCCAAGAAGAAAGATTTACCATTGAAATGTTGCAAAAATTCTAGCCAGACTTCCAGATCAAGTTTTGCCTGCCTCGTCAAGCGAATATGATAATGTGGCTTACGTACGCCGATCGTCAAATCGATTAAACGGCGTAAAAATAGTCTGCCGGGTTTGATTACCGAACTTGTGAATCCCAAAAACCCGAGTAGCTGTTGTAACTCCTTCAGTGTCACCTTCTGTCTATCAAGAAAAGTCAATAGTAATGCCCTGGCCTTATCCAACTTATCCTGTGGAAGCCTAGCCTCTTGGTTGACAGTATCTAGAATAATTCCTAGAAAAGGGATTGAGGTGGACGGGCCAACTGTTTTACCAGGTGCTAGTGGTACCCCAATTTCCTTGCAAAGGTCCACAAATGCCATCAGATCCTGATTACACTTATCTGCTGAATCAGACACAATTAGGAAATCATCGATCACGTGAATCATTGCTGTCACACCCAGTTTGACCTTTGCCACCCACTCTAGAGCCGTACTGACACTCAAAAATGGCACATGAACTAGAGCAGCCCATAGGCAAAACAGCATCCATAAAATACTGCCCCCTCCACCTAAATCCCAACATTGGTATATCTGCTGGCGAGACTGGTATGATACGGAAAGCTGATTCGACATCTACTTTAGCCATGTACACAGGTTTTGGCGAATTCTTAATAACATCAATGGCATCCTGAATTGTGGCATAAGTAACAGATGATATATCCTTCGGAATGTAATCATTAACAGATGAACCTTCTGGGTGTGACAAGTGGTGAATCATTCTAAATGCACCTGGGTTCTTCTTAGGGACAACACCAAGTGGGGAGATTCTGTAGTTATGACAGGATGGAGGAACATCATAATGCCCAAGCACCCGGCCTAATGACAGCTCTTTCGCTATCTTCTTATCTATGACTTGTGGATATTCATCAGCAGATTTTAAATTGCATACATTGACATCAAACTGGGTTGGCAAGTCAAAACAACCTATTGTAAAACCATATGAAAACCCATGTACAAGATACTTACGTAGTTCGCTGTCATAACCAGTCAACCTGTCATGCAGAACAGCAGGAGAAACCGGGGAGGGCAACTTACTTCCTGACCCAGGGGGGTGAACCACTGGCAGCTGGCTGTCTACCTGGGAAAAGTGTGTTACTTGAGGGCCCTGGTCTACCTGGGGGGGGCTGGTCTAACTGAGGGGTTTGGTCTAACTGAGGGATTTGGTCGAGCTGGTGGGCTTGTAACTGGAGGGCTACTGGACTGTGGACGCTTCCCCCTGGTTTGAAAGCAGCGCACAGCGGGATGGCCACTGCCGCCACATGACTGGCACTTGTGTGCAAAGTAGCAAGAGGCTTTGTCACACCACTCCCCCCGATTGTAGACAAAGCAGGGACCGACATATGTGGACCGGGCCCTACCCTTGCTTGGAAAGGGAGAACTTGCCGGGCGTCTAACTGTCTGGGACGCTTTCAACCATAACTCCCAGTTGATGGAGTCCCAGGACCACCCCCTGAGATAACGCAGGGACCTAAATGCTTCGATCGGCAGCGTCCTCAAAGTTCTCATGGACCGAACACTGCGACGGAGGCGTGCCCCTTGAAACAGGCGGTGGCGGGGCGGCCAACGAGACAGCTGCGGCAGCCGTCCGCGAACGTGTCTGCCGAGTCAGAGATGCCCGACGCGCCGGTCGACCACGTCCACGTGGAGCTCGAGGCATTCTACAAATCAAATAACACAGCAGACACAATCTCTCAGTAGATAGAACCAGAACATTATATAGAGTGAATCTGTTTAATGTAGACAAACACTGTCCGCAACAGCTCTATCCACCCCAAACCGGAGCATTTTCAATATACCACAAAGTTACTCGTGACACCAACCAACGTAAATTGTCAGACAAACTGCCAGTATACACACACTGCAATAAGTAGATGGGCATACTTGTAGAAAGCATTATGCCACAATGGTTCATACACAATATAATAATTGCCTGTACCCCCCCCCCCCACAAAACATGTATAAACATGACAACTGTCTAGCATTAAGTTTTACCGGCATAACTGACAAAACTTGTCTTGTCTGTAAGAGTCTACATAGAATTTAGAATAGTTGCCTGTGGCCCTCCCACATAAACGTGCATAAACACGACAACTGTATAGCATAAAGTCTACTGGCATAACCAACAAAACTGTCATGTCTCATCCGTAAAAGTCTAAACACATGTAGAATAGTTGCTTGTGGCCTTCATAACTAACAAAAATCCGTTCAATCATTGTATGTAATAGTCTACACACATACACACAATTTAGAACAGTTGCCTGTGGCCCTTCCACAAAACGTATATAAATACGACAACTGTATAGCATAAAGTTTACCGGCCTAACAAACATATATCCTTCCTTGATATATCGGTAAAAGTCCACACACAATTTAGAATAGTTGCCTGTGGCCCTTCCACAAAAACGTGCATAAACACGACAACTGTATAGCATAAAGTTTACCGGCATATATAACCAATTCCTTGTCATGCCTGTAAGAGTCAACACACAATTTAGAATAGTTGCCTGTGGCCCTTCCACAAAAACGTGCATAAACACGACAACTGTATAGCATAAAGTTTACCGGCATAAATAACCAATTCCTTGTCATGCCGGGAAGAGTCAACACACAATTTAGAATAGTTGCCTGTGGCCCTTCCACAAAACGTGCATAAACACGACAACTGTATAGCATAAAGAACCAAATCCTTGTCATGCCTGTAAGAGTCAACACACAATTTAGAATAGTTGCCTGTGGCCCTTCCACAAAAACGTGCATAAACACGACAACTGTATAGCATAAAGTTTACCGGCATAAATAACCAATTCCTTGTCATGCCTGGAAGAGTCAACACACAATTTAGAATAGTTGCCTGTGGCCCTTCCACAAAACGTGCATAAACACGACAACTGTATAGCATAAAGTTTACCGGCATAAATAACCAATTCCTTGTAATGCCTGTAAGAGTCAACACACTATTTAGAATAGTTGCCTGTGGCCCTTCCACAAAAACGTGCATAAACACGACAACTGTATAGCATAAAGTTTACCGGCATAAATAACCAATTCCTTGTCATGCCGGAAAGAGTCAACACACAATTTAGAATAGTTGCCTGTGGCCCTTCCACAAAACGTGCATAAACACGACAACTGTATAGCATAAAGAACCAATTCCTTGTCATGCCTGTAAGAGTCAACACACAATTTAGAATAGTTGCCTGTGGCCCTCCCACAAAAACGTGCATAAACACGACAACTGTATAGCATAAAGTTTACCGGCATAAATAACCAATTCCTTGTCATGCCTGGAAGAGTCAACACAAAATGTAGAATAGTTGCCTGTGGCCCTTCCACAAAACGTGCATAAACACGACAACTGTATAGCATAAAGTTTACCGGCATAAATAACCAATTCCTTGTCATGCCTGGAAGAGTCAACACACAATTTAGAATAGTTGCCTGTGGCCCTTCCACAAAACGTGCATAAACACGACAACTGTATAGCATAAAGTTTACCGGCATAAATAACCAATTCCTTGTCATGCCCGTAAGAGTCAACACACAATTTAGAATAGTTGCTTGTGGCGCTTCCACAAAAACGTGCATAAACACGACAACTGAATAGCATAAAGTTTACCGGCATAACTAACAAATTACATCCATGTCATGCCTGTAAAAGCCTACACCAATTTAGAAAGATTGCCTGTGGCCCCCCTCACAAAAACGTGTATAAACACGCCAACTGTATAGCATAAAATCTACCGGGCATAACTATAAATTCCCTCCGTGTCTGTATTACTGTAAGAGGCTACGCAATTTAGAATAGTAGCATGTGGCCCTCCAACGAAAGGTATATACTGTTAAACAACGTAAACCAACATGCGGCTAAACACAGTCAATAATATGACAAAATCCACCAATACTGCATTCAATGTTGACATATTATCGCTCAAAAACAACAAAATTTATCCCCGCGGATGTACCAGATCTATAAGTACCCATTACGTAAAAACCCAACTGAAAATGTGCATCCGAATGTCATGACAATGCACCACGCCATCCTCGATGTTGGACATTAAAATATTTACTCGATGACGCGCCCCGTGAAATTACCCAAATATTGCTCCCACTGCGTGAATGATGGCACCCCGCATACTACGGTAAAACCTATAATTCTCAATATCTGAGAAATGGACTCCGTCCCTGCGGAAAACAGGCCGAATACTGTTCCACAGGCGTTTATGCCGCCAGAAAGAAATTCCGTCAGTGTCGGAACAAAACGCATCAAGGTACCGATTGATCTGGACAACCCGCTCCGCTCCTACCGCGTAACTCGAGTTCCGCCATCTTTGCCGACGACAAATCTGACACACAACAACGCGGCGTACGCCCGTACCGAGCAATCTCACAGCGAGACGTTGGATGTCAATCGCAACCATGATGGGGTCCGGGTAAGATCTCCCATCGAGATCATTACCGCCCAAATGGATCACGATGACATCCGCCCAACACGAAACTATCCGCGCCATCATAGCCGGCGCCAGGAACGTCTCCAGAGTCGCCCCACGATGACCTAGAAACTGGACATCGCACGGGCGGCCCTGAACTTCGAATCCGGCAAACAGATCTGCCGATTCTACGAACGTACGCAGCCATGACACATGACTATGACCGATACACAGAACATAAATCGGGGAACACGCCGACGACATGATAGGGCCGACGACGAATTCAACCCACGAGATGACAAAATGGCGGAACCCGAATCGTAATAATTAAACGCAAATCAAATATAAAACGAAAATACTCAGCCATGTCCAGGTGAAAGACGTCAAATTCACCTCGATGCAGCGACGAATCGTAGCTGAACCAACGGACGAGAAGAAACAGATGATCGTGCAAAAACAAGAACCAATACAAACTCGTATCAAATTAGACAAACGTCTGCCCCTTTATGCTTTCGCAAATGGAGTGCGGGGTCAGCTTAGGATTCTCCTGAGGGACGCGCTCCAGTGCGCGCTGATTGGTTGATTTGATTCTCCCCACGGGAGTAATTAACATGTCCTTGCATAAATTAGCCTCCTCTGATGGGAGGCCTCCGTGTGCTGTTGTCTTGCACAAAGTCCAGTATGCAAATCGGCTGTGCCAGATGTGCATACCATCATTTACTTCGCAAAGGCTTATAAAGAATACATGAAGGACACAAATGTCAAAATGTCGGATACTATTTTGCTTCCGTGTTGTGGTTATAACCGTGCTAATTTACCCAGTTCAAAACAAGCTCAAATTGTTTCGTGAGAAGATATAAATATTTTGAATGGCAATCCATTGAATATAATACAATTCGATTTAGTTGTCCAAAGAAACAATAAATTATTCTTTATGATTGTTAAGAATGAAATATAAAAATATTAAGAGGATAGCGTATTAGGTAAACATGGTTAATGCAAAAACTACGTACATGATATGAGTTATTATATGTAATATAATAGTAAAACATACCTGATATTACAAATGTAGTTCATATAATGCCGCTCGACTGTGAAATATACGCACTTGATCAACACAAAGCTAATTTCATTTACTCAATGCTGTCTTTGATCCAGGCTGTGTTCAGGAAGTGTGTTTTTTGCATGCTGTATTGGACGTAATAACTCTTTATTCATGTTTTATTACAATATTAATAATAATAACAGGGGGTATGCCACTGATCGCTATGCTCTGAACATATTGACAGTGAGAGACACATCAAGCATAATTATTATGGTAAACAAAAATAGCCTTTTGATTACACATTTACTGTACATGAACGTAGCAGCTGCAAAGATGTGGCTAACGCAACAGCCCATTGTTCAATTTTATGTACGAATTGACAGAGACAAAAATGAATTGTATAATATGCGCTTTGGTCGTGTGTATTGAAATGCGTAAAACAATACAAAATCATATTATAGGTTATGCAACCAATGACATTTTGCACAATCATGTTATTATCTCAAACAGTCTAAGCAGTATTCAATATACCTCTACATTTTTCTCCAACATAGGTAAACATGTCATGCAACTTCCTGCCGGTTTTCTGCCTAACAGAGCTAAACAACACCAGATATAGAAAACTATTCAATATCGTATTTAGCTGAAATAACTAAAAAGCGACGAAGTCAAACCCGACGGGAAGTTCAACGGTAGTTGCATTGCGCACTATGGAGAGTACAAACGCAGGCGTGGTCAGAACAATGGAAACAACACATATAACAAGAATACTGATACTGGACCGTATTGCGAGCGCGGTTACGGTACCTGCATTCGCGGGCACTACCACACCTAAGGCAACAGACTGCTCCTGTGCGACTATCTGCCGATGTGTGCGAAGAACAACGATGAAAATACGAATAGTGGCGTAGATTAACAAAATACGCGGCAGGAGTATAGCTACGACAAAATAGACCAGATAAAACGCGTTCAAACCTGTCTCGAGTGGAGGACGATAGGTGCACATTTGTGTATTCCATGTAGCATCCACCTTGAAAGTCAGAGTGGCGAATATGAAGCCCACACTCCACGTGAGGACAATGATAAAGCGACAACGCTTATGTGACAACAATTGATCGGACCGAAATGGCATGATGATTGCGTCAGCCTTGGATATAGTCATCCAGCAAAGACTGTACAAGGACACAAAACTGAACCACCATATCGCAAACGCGGTAATTTTTGGTAGGTACCGGAGTTTATCAAGGATGTAAGGTGTTGCTCTAGAACATACCGCGGCCCCAATAGGCATAACAGTGCATCCGGTGGCGAGATCGGATGCCGTTAGAGACAACATGAACAACGCAGTAGTATCTTCTCGTAGTTCTGGATAACGCGCTAGAACAGCGAACACAAGCGTGTTCATGACAACATTGGCTATCACTTCAGCACCGACAATGGCTGGTTTTGCATAAGTATAGTCCGCCATTGTTGTTTTCGTTCAAATAAGAAGCTAACACGATGTGTTATTCAGTAGTTAACATGGCATCGTCTATAAACATTACGTTTTTTATTATCAAAACTTGCCTAGTCAAGAACAAAATGCTTGTTATTGCTTACACTGGCTTTCAATGTACACGTTTTTCGAGATGCGAATATCGTCATCGGCGGTCTCCTCCTTTTCGAGAATGACATCCATCGCACATTTTGCTGATGTATTTGTTCTAGTTGTCTGTGGCCATAAGCACCGCTCATGTGACAATCGTTCAATATGGGCAGCACTAATTGGACGGCTGCAATATAATATAACGTTCATAAAATTCAGAAGAACAAGACGCCGTTCTGTACATCTGTTTGAACAACATCAACGGCAAGATGAACCGTGTACACTGTATAACATTGCAGTATTCCACTTTGTATGTCCTGGTCGAATCGCATGGGCATTCTCAGTTCCTCCGTGAGACTATTCGTTACACTCGAACTCAGTTTACCTGCAGTTATATATGTACAATATTCACCGCATCCAAACTCGTAAAGCAACGTGTACTAATTGAAACACACCCCGGTTCCATGACAACACAAGTCCGTACGTACTGTTCCGCAAAACAACTGTGATTACCTATTAAAGGGCGGCGCAACATAGAACGTAGAACGATTATTATCATCCGGATGTGACGAGGCGGGTCTTTGTCACTCTACTTCCAACACAATATTCTTAATTAACCGTGGCTTATTATATTTCCGATCGGCCACAGAGAACTCATTTCGGGAAAGGTTTTGCCACTCCACTTGCGCAGGGCTCCTGTCGACTCATTACATTAAGCACAACAGTTAGACGGTCGAACGTTGGATAGATTTCAAATCTTTGTGATGTCTTTTCGAAGCTAGTATATTTCCGGTCAGCATTAAATAAAATAAAAATTACGCGTATTAAAACATGATAACGTTTATGTGTACTGTATTGCGACACCAGTAACACAAACTGCCGCTGTCATCATCTCATTGACATGCTGGTCGAGTTTAGTCAAAATCTAATATTTCTAGCTCTTACAAAATGCCTGTATGTATGACACCCGTCAATATTTACAAATGGATGCAGGCAGTAATCCGGCTATAGTGTCAACTAGCCAAATTGCTGCCAAATACCCTTCCGCTTAGTAAAATCAGCTAAAAATACACCATTTTACTGACAACAGGTTCTACAATCAGATATAGAAATCTGACTACTCAAATTCTCTTATGTCAGAGCAAGTGAATATTGTAAAAAGTCATTTCTCAAAAATATGCTGCACTTTTTTTCGTCTGTAACCTAGCAGGAAGTCTAAGAGTGTCCTAACCCCAAACGCACACACACACACACACACACACACACACACACACACACACACACACACACACACACACACACACACACACACACACACAAAATCACATACGCGCATTCAAACATGATAACGTGTATATCCATCGCTTTGGCGTTTGGGTGAACAGGTATGCGAGTGGAAGTTATGAAAACTGATGTGAAAGGTGATAATAGTTGAGCAGATGTGTGAAGAAGAGGGGGTGGGATTCACAGATTTATGGGGATACTTTGTTGGGAGGGAAGATATGTACATGAGAGATGGCCTCCATCTTAGTGGAAAGGGGGCAGCAGTTTTCTCAGAGAACCTCCTGCGATCTGTTGACAGTGGGACAGGTTGCATCTATTTAAACTAGATTCGCAGGGGGGGGGCTCACAGAAAAGCCTGAAAATGGAGGCATAGATAAAGACAGCACAGATAAATCAGCAAACAACAGTCTGGAAAACTCTTCTGAAGCTGGATATAAATGTGTTTGTTTAAATGCAAGGAGTATAGTAAACAAAAGAAATTAACTAAACATTATGGTAGAAGATATTGACCCTCATATAATAGGTTTAACCGAATCCTGGACGACCACCGATATATCAGATGCTGAATTGGGACTGACAGGATATGTAATGTTTAGAAAAGATAGAATAGTAAGAAAGGGAGGTGGAGTTATTTTATATTTTAAAGAATCTATTCAGGTTTATGAAATAAAATTAGAAAGAGAAGCAGATTGCGAAGAAACTGTTTGGTGTAACATAGTTACAGGAAACTCAACGTTGGGTTGGTTTATCGAAGTCCAAACATAAGCATAGAAGAGAATGAACAAATATAAAACGCTATAAGGAAAGTAAGCAAACGGGACTGTATTATTATGGGGGATTTTAACCACGGGCATATACAATGGAAATCCTTACAGAGTATGGGTAGTGAGGACCACAAGTTTTTAGTTTTAGTTCAAGGTACATTCCTTTCTCAACATGTGCTAGAACCAACCAGGGGTGAGAATGTGTTAGATATAGTTTTGTCCTCACAGAATGAATAAGTTGACAATGTCAAGATATGTGAGCCACTGGGGAGTAGCGATCACAACCAGATACATTTTACTATCAAAGTAAAATCAGAAAGGAATAGTAAAAAGCAGTATAGGAGAAATGTCCACAAAGGAAGGTATAAGGACTTGAGGAAATATTTAGCAAAGATAGATTGGAATAACACACTGAAAAATAAGACGGCAATAGTATGCCGAAATATATTAACGAGTGAAATTAAGTGCATAGTCGATAAATTTGTACCCTTCAAAAAACAAGGAAAACGGTCCAAAAAGAAACACTTATCGAAAGAAGCCATTAGAAATATTAAGTATAAACAAATGATGTGGAAGTCATATAGATGTACTGGAAGTGATGAAGACTACAACAGTTATAAAGATGCACTTAACCAAGCTACAGCTTAAATTAGAAATTCAAAGAGAAGCTATGAACAACAATTAGCTAGTAATATAAAACATGACAGCAAGAGTTTTTATGCGTATGTTCGAAGCAAACAGAAAGTTCAAGATAAGGTTGGTCCTCTAGAAGATAGTGCTGGAAATATAATATCAGAGGGATTCTTAATGACAGAAGACCTGAATGAGTACTTTAGTTCAGTGTTTACCAGGGAAGGTATTAGTTCACTGCCAGTACCAGAGGCTAAGTTCAAGGGGATTCAGACTATTTAGGACAATTAATTGTAACCCCGGAAATGGTAGCTAACAAAATAAGGGCTACGAAGGATAATAAATCACCTGGAGTGGATGGTATTCCACCCAAACTACTATTGGATATTGTAGAACAAATTTGCATACCGTTTGCAACAGTTTTCAACTTGTCATTTAGAATGGAAAGAAGCAAATAGTATACCGTTATTCAAAAAAGGTTCGAGAAACAAGTCAGAGAGCTATAGACCAGTGAGTTTAACATCAGTGATTTGTAATTTTTTAGAACAGTCTAATTAAAGATCACATGGTGGATTTTCTTGTTAAACAAAACTTGATAAACCCATCTCAACATGTTTTTTTTAAAGAGAGGTCATGCTTAACAAATATGTTATGTTTTTTGGAAGACATCACTAAGTGTGTAGATGAGGGATCACCAGTAGATATCGTCTACTTAGATTTTCAAAAAGCTTTCGACAAAGTACCACATCAAACATTACTGCTTAAACTAAAGGTCCATGGCATAGGAAATGGTATAATAAACTAGATAGAACAATGGCTGATTGACAGAAGACAACGTGTAGTAGTTGATGGGGAGGCTTCACACTGGAAATCGGTATTGAGTGGGGTACCACAGGGATCAGTATTAGGACCTATACTATTCTTAATATATATCAACGATTTGGATGATGAAATAACAACCAAGGTGTTGTAATTTGCGGATGATACAAACGTGTTTAGACGGATTAAAAGTGATGGAGATAGACAGCATTTACAAGATAATCTTGACAGGTTGATCAAATGGTCTGAAAAGTGGCAAATGCTGTTCAATTTTGGGAAATGTAAATGCCTCCACACAGGACATGGTAACGAAGAGGTAGAATATACAATGGGGGGTACTGTACTAAGTACTACTGTAAAAGAAAAAGACTTAGGGATAACCATTAGTGCTGATATGAAGGTTTCAGAGCAGTGCGGAATTGTAGCTTCAAAGGGAAATCAAATCCTTGGATTAATTAGGCGAAACATAACGTATAAGGAAAAATAGCTAATAATACCGCTGTACAAAACAATAGTTAGGCCTCATTTAGAATATTGTATTCAAGCGTGGAGGCCATATCGCAAGAAGGACATAGATATGCTAGAAAGAGTGCAGAGGAGAGCAACTAAAACGATACCAAAACTGAAGGATCTTAGTTACGGAATACGCCTACAAAATGCGGTTTAACAACACTAGAGACCAGGAGATTGAGAGGAGATCAGATGGAAGTGTTTAAAATATTGAAGGGTTATGAAAATATTTTTCTCAGTTAAGAAAGAAAGAAGGACTAGAGAACATGAACTTACATTAGCAAAGGAGCAGAGTAGATTGGATATCAGAAAGTTTTCATTTTCACAAAGGTCTGTAAATGAATGGAACAGATTACCTGCTGATTGTGTGGGTGCTAGTAGCGTGAATATGTTTAAAAATAAAATCGACACATACCTCAGACGGGCAGGATACACATAGATAAAAGGGTCGGACTCTCGATAAGCCAAAGGGCTTCCTTGTCCGCCTGCCACCTAGAGTTAATTCTCTTGGTGGCAATCTTGTTAAATAGCCACACAAAGCCTTATTTATATTTTTCATTTACCTTTATTAAACGCAAGACTGAATCAACATTGCATTCCTACCTATCTATAATGGCGGTGTAAATATGTCTGGAACGTGGCCGCCATATTTGACATGATAATTAATCAACATCAGTCAACTTGAAGCAGCCTACTTAACAATAGGTGCGATAAATTTTGATGCGTACCATTATTACGCACTCTGCATAAGTTCCGCAAGCTCACGTAGCAACGAAGTTACACCCCACTTGGCCATGTGAACGCGGTCCACGCGATCAGCTTCAAATAGGATCGATTTATTGCACATAAGTATCTTCATACACTTGGTAATTATAGATGTCAGTTTCACTGGTCAAAACTCATTAAATTGTCTGGAGTCAGTTTTTTTTAGATCGGCATAATAGTAAACAGTTTCCCTGATCGAGACAGATAATGTGTGTTTAAAAAAACCTGGAGAAACCTAGTGAAAACAAAATAAAGGTGAAACACGCATGCCTTCAAGACACGGCCCCGTAAGCCGTCGGGTTCAGATGCATTGTTTAGGTTTCTACATCAGAAACATCTGGCAATATGTCTTTCAACAAGTGATACAGGATATGATCTTTGTGGTTGACACAATCTATCACACACATCGCAGTAGTCAACAGGGTCAACTCTGGTATAGAAGCATAGCTGATATTGCCATATAGCAATATAATCTCAATTGTAATTTTTTATTCCAATTTTGTCACTTTTTATTTTGCTTCTAAGCTCTTTGTTTTACACGCACACATAATACAATGACCTACATATATATATATATATATATATATATATATATATATATATATATATATATATATATATATATATATACTCCTAAATGCGGTTATCGGGAGACTTCGACTATCGAGAGACATTACTAAAATCTGCATAACTTCTAAGTAATTTCTTTAAATGCCATTTTTGTTAGCAGTTCTTGTGATGTGCTTCATAATGGAGTACATAAAAAATATATATTTTGTATGTCTCCCGATAGTCACGGCCTAAATGTATGCACAAAAACCGACTATCGGGAGACACGATGTGTCATTTGACTAATATATTGATACTATAAATATCCCCATGAAAACAGCTACCTGTCGCCAACAGACCTACGTTGTGTCGTACGTACATTATATATATATAATGTAATAAATGCAGCATTATTATTAAAAAGTTTGTCTGTATGTGTGTGCCCCCACAACTCCGTTAGTTTTGATGACATTTTTATGCGACCTGGCGGGCCCATACAGGTGGTTCATAGATTTAGACTTTTTTGAAATTTGTCCCAGGGTCGGGGTCTTGGCGATCACAATTTTAAAATGGCCCATATCTCCGTCAGTATTGCATGTACGCGACCTATTGGGCCCATTGTGGTTGTTCGTAGATTTAGACTTTTTCGAAATTTGTCTGGTGGATCATAATTTTTAAATGCCTCATATTCTTCGTCAGTTTTCATGTATGGGACTACAATTTGGCATGCGATCAAACGGGCCCATTGGCGTGGTTTGCATATTTTGTTCGAAACTCATCCGGTGTAAGTTTGTATTGTACACCTTATGCGATTTAAATTAGAAAATATATAGGACTGCCTTTTCCCCTGTGCAACGCAGAATACATTGGCTAGTAAACTAATATTACTGTCAAAAGTAATTTACAAAATGTGCACATTTTTCTTCCGGCGGCAAAGCAAGAGTGTACCAAGTATACCAAATGTGGTATTAGCGTAACATTACTCGTAGATTATTAGCATCGATCTAGGAAACAGTGTAGAAATATGTGCGATAAATAATTCGATATTGTTTAATCGGCGCCAATAATTATATTATATTGATCAGCATACAGGGTTTATATGCGATCGGTAATATTTTTCTGCCGAACACCGACATAATAACAGGGTACGTTCAAACAAGTATTTTATTTTTCTAGATAAAACACAAACTACGCTATTTATACAGCCACCGGAAAACATACACCTATTATTTACACCGTTCGTTAGCAGCAACACAAAATCGGTTGTCAACGTATCAACATCAACTGCATGGAAAAGGACCCTTTAAAACCTAGTGCGAACTCAAAGACAAAGGCAACAAAGGTGCCAAATTTCCTGCGTTGGGAACACTATCTTAGTGTTGCCGATGTTTATATATGTGCTGCCTTCCCGCATTTACTACAAAATTGTCTCCTTTATTTTGAACAAATTCTTTGTTTTGGAGTCTTCTTTCTGCATTTGTCTCCACGTAAATGACATCTTGAAGCGGATACATTGTTTTACCTACCGTAAATCACGACACCTTTAAAATAGTACAACGTAACTGTGTCATAAGCAATATTAAGGGGAGACACCCTAAAATTATGTTTACTCACAATGCGTTTCCACCATATTCTAATGGCTTTTTATATTTTGTTAGCTATCAGTAAAGTTAACTTTTATAACCATTACGTATCTGTAGATCAATTGTATTCAAGTTTAAATGTTACCTCTATCAAGTAATCAGTCGCATTACACAATATTTGATGACCATTTACAGGAAGTCACATTTTTGGCATCATGAAGTTACAACACTCTGCATTGTTGTATTCACCAGTACATGCTTCGAAAACTGTCTAAACACATGCCTGTTTTATGGAACACCTTGGGAGTGTAGTATAAAAATGTGCCGATTAAAAAAGAATACAATGACATAATTATCAAATTTATATAAATTAGAAATATTCCCAAAAAAATTAATATGTTTAGTCAAGTGTTAGATTTAATAAACCAATGATGATTATGAAAACATTATCATTAAATATCCATAATTTTTATAGAGTTGCCATTTTTGGAACGGCAATAATTCAAGCTATTTTGTTTGTTGCCATGGAAACGGGAGTCCAGTAAAACAAAATCAATACATATTTTGCTTGGTATGACCCACTTTATCTCTTGGTCCAAAAACATTTCCATTAATTTTGTAATTAAAACAAATCCCATCTAACTGTGGTGTCTCCTCTTAACACAAATCTGACAGTTTTGTTTATTAATAGCTATTGGAAATGTTTCCTTAATGATAGGAAGATTGGCTTCATCTCCGGCGGACAATTCTCCTTCCTCCTAATTCTTCAAAACTGAAACAGGCAAATTGTGCAAACACAATTACATACAAACCAACTTTACTCACTTCTGTACTTATGCATACCAACTTGATACACATACATCGCTTTAACCAAATAACAACTTCTTCAACGAAAGCCTTGGGCACAATTGAGAACATTTACTGACAGCTGCAAAGAATGTCTAAAAAATTATCTTTCATTAATAAATTAATATTTGTAAATACGTTCACACAAGTGTATAATAAAAATTGCCCTATTAAGAAAATATGTACTAATACAACTATAACCAAGAACAAACTTTGGGTAACCAGAGGCTTGCAAAATGCTTGCAAAAAATAACAATTTGTACAAACAATTTTTAAAGCTTAGGACTAAAGAAGCTGAATGTAGGTATAAAAATACAAAAATAAACTTACTTTTAATCTCAGTGAGAAAGTGTTTTATAATATACTGGTAGAGAAAAAAATTATATAAAAGGTATTTGAAGTCTTAAATGAAATTATTAAAAAAGACAACAACACTCAAGTTACCCAAACTCATTTATTAGTAATGGAGTAACAATTACAAATAGGACAGATGTTGTTGATGGATTCAATAATTTCTTTGTAAATGTAGGACTGAATCTGGCTAAAGGCACTAATTTACCAAATGACTATGTTAGTGTACTTGATTATTTATAGAATACCACTCAAAACACTATGTTCTTGGTGGGGGTAGATGAAAAAAAAAGTATACAGGCTATGACAATATAGGTAAGAACATTGTTAAGAAGGTTATTTCCAACATTGTGTTTCCACTTATACACATCTGTAATAGGTCTTTCAGTAGTGGAGTATTTCCCAATAAAATGAAAATTGCCAAAGTGATCCCTATATTTAAAGCTGGTGAGAAACAATGTATTTAATAACTACAGACTTGTATCTCTGCTTCCACAATTCTCAAGATCTTAGACAAGTTATTTAATAGGAGGCTAGAAAAATGTATTAATAAATATAATATTTTAACTAGCAGTCAGTATGGATTTAGAACTAATATGTCTACATCAATGGCTCTTCTAGAATTAACTGAAGAAATCACATCGGCTTTAGATCAGAAAAAGTGTACTAATGGTGTTTTATTGATTTGAAAAAAACATTCGACACAATAGACCATAATCTGCTATTAAGTAAATTAGAAGCTTATGGAATTAGAGGTATTGCCAATGACTGGCTAAAAAGTTACTTAATTAATAGACTACAGTATGTTAGTATTGATGACTATAACTCTGAGTTACTAAAAGTGTCATGTGGAGTACAACAGGGCTCAATATTGGGTCCAAAACTATTTTTATTGTATATAAATGATATTTGTAATATTTCATCAATACTAAAATTTATACTGTTTGCTGATGATACTAATGTTTTGTTCTGGAAAGGATCTTGTGCAGGTCAGCAAGGATATAACCATTGAGTTACAAAAACTACATGTGTGGTTTTCAGTAAATAGGTTGTCTTTAAATGTGGCTAAAACAAACTATATGCTGTTCACAAACTCTTGCAATAATTCAAATATCGATATAAAAATTGACAATAAGAGTATAGACAGAGTATATGGTAATACGTTTTTAGGAGTCTTGATCGATCATAAGCTCAACTGGAAGGAGCACGTTAGCTTGATAAAATCCAGTGTCAAAAACTATTGCCATCATGTACAGAGCAAAATACGTACTTCACAAAAACTCACTGTTTATATTATATTGTGCACTATTTCTCCTTTATATATCATACTGCTGTGAACTCTGGGTCAGCACTTATAAAACTATTGTTCAGTGTTTTTATTTTACAGAAGAAAGTAATCAGGCTAATATGCAATGATACTTTTTATGCCATATTAATACATTGTTTTATGATTTAGGTGTACTTAAATTGACTGACATAATAAAATTGAGAAATTATATTGTAATGTTCAAGGTTAAAAATAAGATGTTGCCGTATAACCATCAATAATTATTTGCTACTAACACGTGTATGCTCGCACAACTTTGAAATCTATGTGCATATCGGTATATGGGGTTAAATTATGGAACTCCTATGATTAAACAATAACTAGTCTTGTTTTTAGTATTTTAACTGTAGCTGAACTAGTTATTTTACCATGCACATATATAAAACGGAAGTGATGAATATACATATATGTATGTATATGTGAATGTATGTACATGTATATATATATGTGTGTGTATGTTTATGTATATGTATGTATGTATGTATATATATATATCATAAATGGTGAATAAACAAACCTAGTGCTATTTTGAAAGGGTTTTTGTCATTGATATTTACCGGAAATACGAGAAAGATCTGCATTTGGAGTGGATTCGGGAGATGTCACAGATGAATTGGAATATGTCTCATGTGTCACAATTGACACAGTTGACGACTGGGAAGACGTCGCAGTGGGACATATCGCAGCGGGCAGAGACACTACACTGTTTGCGTTCGACCGGACAGCTGGAATGGAAGACGTTGTGCAAGGGAAACACTGTATGCACAAATACAATGATTCAAATTACATAGTTGAACAGTGTAGAGTGTCAACAAGAGAGTATGTGAAAACACGATTAGTCATTAACAGTACAAAACATCCATGTTGTCTTACGTGCAGTTCTGTGCATGCATTTCTGTACATCTAATTGTCATGTAATAACAACAGTATACTACGAATCTACAAGACACATATGTTTTAGTATGAATGCAAACATTAACTTCAAAATACTGACAACACTTTGTAGATTATTGTGTGTACGTCTGCGCGACTGACCCTACTAAATGTAGATTACCTTAAAATATGCCCAATGAATACTAGAGGTCGGAACATTGTCCGACATATCTGGCTATGTACCCTAACATTAGAAAGGACCTGCATGTAACAGTAAACATGTATTATAGTTATTTTGATGAGCATTTAAATATGTTTAATGTTAATATTTAAGTAGATTAGCAAACCACATCCAGTTAAATTTTTGAAATAGCTGTAAAGTCAGACTGACTACGCATAGGGACATGGACCTGGCTCGCAGGAAATAGAGAAGTGGATTTTATAAGTCTCAACTGTACTCTTAACCATAACCCCAAACTTAAACATAACATTAACCCTAAAATTAAACTCTTAAGTAGAGCGTACTCTTTAAATTACAACATATTTTTGATAACAGGCTAAGCTTAAGGCTATGAAGGCACTTAATAGTTAATAAACATTATTTTCACATCTAACTGATGGTGATGGCTAATCCATGCGCAAACATATATGTGTACATTAATAATCCGCTCATTCAATATTTCATATAAAACACAATATAGTATGATGGTAAAACATAAACAACTAAGTTTAATACCACTACAATTGACATGGTTTGCGTTGCAGTGTGTGGGCGATAAAACAGCAGTTCAGGAATTGCCAATTCGTATTTTTCACTTTCGTAAGTCTTAACTCACGACCGGAAAATTCGTGCCAGATTAAAAACCGTGTCACTGAAGTGATGCGTTCTTAATGCTCTTTGCCTAATTTAATACACTGTCTGATCTCGCACTGATTCCCGTGACACGTTTTGGCCACAGAGGGATTTACACAGCGCAGATAGGACGTACGATTTGTATCATGGTGTTTTTACGAGATTTGGATTCCGCTGACCTACTTCACTCTTTTGCAAGTCTTTTTGAACAAATTTGACACAATAGGTGTTCCAGATTTAGCACATAGATCTCTTACGGAAGAATATGATAAGGTTTGTGTTAAAACGGCATAAAACATTAGCCTAGGGCGCACGATTTGTGCCTCTACCAGTAGTATGCTGAACTGACAGCTACAAAACTTTGTTTATAACCACGGGCATATTCTTAATTCACTACCATCAGTATAAGTTGTTTTAGTCTAATTTAGTGTATTAGATTTTATAATATGCAAGACATAACTGTATAGATGACAAGTCACAAGGTGCACGGAATTGTTGTATTAGTTATGTTTGTTAATATTTCTGCACTAGTTTTAACTGTTAACTTCTTATATCCCACCTGTTTGGGGAACTAACCTCCTATCTTTACCAAATGTTTTGGGGGACGATAAGGAGGTAATATGATGAGTTGCCACAAATCGTTATTGGTGTAGGGTCTCCTACACATGATTTATTACAATTTATATGCGGTATACCATGACTTTATCAATATAATTATACTGATTGGACTTTTACTTTTGCATTGTTATCCAGTGAGTGGGTGGCAGTTCGTGCACATTCACGCATATTCTGTGACTTTGTTTTAGTGCTTTGATCTAAACACAAAGCCGTATTTGTTAACAAATACACTTCACTCAGTACATATTAATTACGAAGTGGTTATTCTTCCGGCTGCCGTAACCCAGATTCAGGTGGCTATTCTTCCGTGAGTTCCGGTGCGCATGCGCAGTAAGACTACTCCAGCATAGCATAGCCGCGCATGCGCAGGTTCGACGCAGCGTCTTCACAAAATGGCAGTCAGGAAAGCATTCGTGGGTGTTAACGTCGGTGAAAAATTTTGTTCCTTTTCCCAATTATCTGATAAACTCAAACGAGTGCAAGATGACAGTTTTGTACAACTCTATATGCGTGATTCGAGGACCATTGACGGTGCCAAGCACCGTATGCCGAACATTGCCGCAACGGCCAATCCACATTTGAAGTACTACTCTGTCCAGTACAGTTGTGTTTTCGGCGGGAAAGTACACAAATCCGAAAGCAAAGGCACAAAAACCGCAGCACAGTAAGTCTGCTTATTTAAATAATTATATCTTATTCAAAGTCCTATCTTATTATATCCCGTATATATATGTCTTCCTTGGGCTTGGGCCTTGGCCACGTAGCCATGGCGGTACTTTGCAGTTTAGCCTTAACCTTAGGCTTAGCCTAAGCCCTCCTTAGCCTAGGAGCCTTAGGCCCACACCTCGAAAAAACATGATGACGGTCACCTACAGCCACCAAACTTCACACCATATATCTAAAACACCTATTCTACATACACATATACTTGTGACGTGATGAAACAATTACATTTTTTACTGTCTTTTATCGATCAAAATGTACAAGAAATTCACCCGTTTTTGCGTGTATTCATTAGTTCCACCGGAAACTCCGGTAGGTGGCGCCACTTTATGGTTGACTTCAGGCGTGTGGATATATCACTATTCACATTTCAATAATATTGTATGACTATTGTAACATAAAGTCAATAAAATACGCGATATAAAATAAATTCCCTTTAATTCAGTATCGACAGTAAGTGGGGGTTTTATTACGACTATGGGTTTGTGTAAATACTGGTGCATTTTAATATTGTTTATCAGAGGCAAAATTACTGAAAATACATGTATGGCAAAAGTACAGTTGAATGGGCCAAACTGTTTTTGGATATTAGACTTCTCATCGGTTGTAAGTCCAAATCACAGTGACGGAACATATTTCTTATAAGGGAGGTGGGGTGCGTATGCTATTAGTTAAGCAGGGATGAGAAATTTCCGGTTTTTGCCTTCTGGTCAATCAAGCAAGCGGCATTGTTTTCTGAATGTCTGCTAATTAGGCTGTGTAATATTATGTGATTGAACTGCTTGAGACGTCTGGCCTTTGATGAATTCACACCCAAAGGTGACTTTGTTGATGTTTACCTTTGTAAATAGGGCACAAGGTCAAAAAATCAATATAAATTTGAATGTAACATAACAACTGATTGTATTGGATTTTCTTATAAAACATATTGGAATTTCTGGAAAACTGCATCAGGAGTCCATAGTGCCACCTGAGAATGTTGTGTTGGATTACAAATTGTCCAACAGCGAAGTGCTGATCTCCATCCCCGATGGGGAAACTAACAGTGTGCTGAGCCCATAACCGAACTGCCATGCCCAATTTGCCCATGCAGCATGCTTATGGAAATGTTATCTTACTGTTAGCGTTTAATTAGCGCTTACTTATAATACTGTATTTCACCTGTATAATATTATAATGTCGGAGAGACTTGTCTCGTGTACATCAACACAAATTTCGGATGTATAGATTTCATCTAACAAAATCATAAAAATGAAAATATGGTAATTATATATAACAATATTTCAAAATGTTATTTATCCAGACAGATTACAATTTGTTTTCACATATATAATTACAATATATTACTGTACAATATATATATATATATATATATATAATTAATAAATGATATCCATTACATTACATTTGCCTGGATAAATAAAAGTTAGAAACATTGTTATATAAAATTACCATATTTTCATTTTTGTGGCGATATTTACAAACAGTACATCATGGTACTCAGGCCTTGACATTAAGATCACTGATCACTATTTCAATGCACAGGTATGTTGATAGTCTCCTCATTATTGTTGTGTGGACAGTTGGAATGCATTTCTCCTCGGATCTGGATGTATTACATGAATGACCCAATTGGATGCCAAAACTAATATAGTGACTTGGCAGTGAGTAACTGTAAAAAAACAGTCTTTATTGTGAAGTAGATATATCAAAAAGTTAAGAAATCAAAAATTGTCATAACAATTATTTTTGACACAGTTCTGACTGGGTGTCTTCCCTTAAATGTCCATGTGCTGTCATTACTGAATACATTTTGAAGTGTACTATTCTGTTCTGATATTTTGCTTTCAGGATCTGTTGTAGAGGTGTTTGCCACAGAAGGGGCGTTTGTTGGTCTCTTCTACCAGGACCATACAATGCGCACTGTCTACAACAACTACCCGGAAGTGCTCCTCTTTGATGCCACATACAAGCTGACAGAGCTCCGTATGCCTCTGTACGTCTTGATGGCCATCGACGGCAATGGCCACTCAGAGATAGTTGGCATCTACCTGACTGTCAGCGAATCGGCAGCGTCACTGCAGGAAATGCTAGTGGCCATCAAGCGCTTCAACGAGGCCTGGCCGAGGACGTGTGTCATCATGACAGACAAGGACATGACGGATAGGAGAACATTGTCAGTTGAGTTCCCCGCCGCTGCACTACAGCTGTGCCTTTTCCATACGCTACGGTCTTTTAAGCGAGAGTTTACATTGGAAAAGATGGGTCTGCGCTCTGGCGTTCGGGACACAGTTTTGGAGATTCTGTCCACATTAGCACATGCCAAGTCACCTCAGGAATTCGATGAGCAGTATGCATCCCTGCAGAATGTTGGCAGTCGACCTTTGATAGTACTTTGATAAAAACTGGCTTCCGATCAAACAGGAGTGGGTCACCTGCTTCAAGAACGGACAATTCAACCTTGGTGAGCTTACGAACAACCGCCTCGAAAGTATGAACGGCAAAATAAAGAGCGTCTGTTCGAGGTTTGCGAGCCTTGACACATTCTTTTCGGAGTTCTTCGCTGTGTTGAGGGTTCTTCGGGGGGAGAGACAACACAACCACATCATGCAATGCATTAAGACACCCGCCATCCAACAACCACACATCACAGCCGAAGACTTGCAGTACACCACATACACGACGCCATACGCCTACACACTGATCGCCAAACAGATGTCACTGCGGGACAGTGTGAAGATGCCTGAGGACGGACGAGAATTCGTGTCATCTGACGGGATCATCACCACCATCGAGTCGTCTTGCGAGTGTTCCTTTTGGATCACGCAAAAACTGCCCTGCCGACACATACTCGCCTACAGAAAGAAGAAGGGTCTGTCTTCGTTCGACAAGGTGTTGGTGGCAGACAGATGGACTGCCAGCCACTACACGACATCCTGCCATCAAAAGTCCATCGCTGGCACTGGTAGTGCCGAGCTCACTGTTGTGCCGTCACCTTCAGCAGCACCAGCCCTGATGTCGCACAAAAAGTATGTTGCAGTGCTGGGCGTGGCAAAGGACCTCGCCAGTTTGGCTTCGGAAGTGGGCATGGAGATGTTCGAGGAGAGGCTAGCCTTCCTGAAAAATGTCCGGCGTTGCTGGGCAGAAGGATCCAGCTTACCAAGTACATGTGAGTACAATATTTCACTGTATCACTATCACTTGGCAGACTGTGCACTGGAAAAAGTACCGTTTGATAGTTTTCATGTCCAGTTTCTAATTATGGTTTGTTTACAGCCTCTGCTGTGCCGATGTCGGCGACGCCAGCGACAACCGCCGCCACTCCAGCAGTCCAGAGGGCAGCATATCGGCAGACTGTGCTCACTGGACGCGGCGAACATCTGGTCGAGTGTAAGTACTGCAACTAATTACTAATATGAAAAAACTGCTATTCGATAGTTTCCTGTATTTGATGTCCAGTTTCAGATTGTGGTTTGCTGACAGCCTCTGCTGTGCCGATGTCAGCGACAACCGCCACTCCAGTTTATAGTTTTCATACTGTTTTATAGTTTTCATGTCCAGTTTCTAATTATGGTTTGTTTACAGCCTCTGCTGTGCCGATGTCAGCGACGCCAGCGACAACCGCCGCCACTCCAGCAGTCCAGAGGGCAGCATATCGGCAGACTGTGCACACTGGACGCGGCGAACATCTGGTCGAGTGTAAGTACTGCAACTAATATGGAACACAATTTGATCGTGTATAGGGTTGTCAATCATGACATCCAAAAAGCTAAGCGAGATTTCTATCTATACATACAAAACGTGAATCTATGCAAAATGCTAATAGTGTGGAGACCTTCAAAACAGTCTTTTTTAAATGTCTAAAGAAGGATATATACAATTATTTGCACAGTTCAATTTATATGCCTGAATGACTGGTTCTTTTTAAATGGTAAATTCTTTTAACTAATTTATTTTGATTTTATTTACTATTATTATTGACTTCAATATTTATGTCTAGAATTGTTAAATTGATTGATTATGTTTTGTGTACACAGTCATCATCATTAAATAAAACTTTTACTACTACTACTACAGGTTGCAGTGTTCCACATAGGTAAATTATATCACTGTTTGATATTGATATCACTGCTGTTTTTATTTCAGTTTTGTCTGATCTGAGTAATCTGGCAATGCCACCTTCAATGAGGAGAAGGGGTCGCCCGAAGGGAGCAGAACTGACTGTAGTCGGCTTGCCTAAGAAGCGCAAGAGGAGTGCCGGACCAGTGAAGTTCCTCACGAAGTTGCCAGTGGAAAGGGAGCTCGGTATGGTCCTGCATAATCTTGTTTATATATAAATAATATTTTACTCCCCGAAGGAGGAACTTGTAGGCAGACACTGCTAATAATTTAGGCAAGTTAAATTATCATTAAAGGCTAGGGTAAGGCAGAGCCAACATTTTGAAAATAAATATCACATCGTGGACTTGCTAAGACTGACTTGTGCAGGCAATATCTCACTCTTATTGAGAAATTATGTGCACACTTAGCCTAATGAGAATCTAATTGTGGTGAAAACATGACACGCTAAGCATCATTGACATTGTGAAAAGCAATTTAATTAGAGTTTTAATCTTCTGTGAGAATCTTCTAAACAAAACTGTTCTTGAATGTTCTTTAATTTGACTTTGCTCATTCTGTATGAACCATTATTGTGTCTATTATACATCTGCGTTCTATGACTGCATACATAATGTTAATATTTGCATCCTTTTTATAGCCATGCTGTGCTGGTTTACAAAGAGAGACACGGCTGTGGCGGCACTCCATGGTGACCGGCTGCTGAGAGATGCGGACATTAGTAGGAATGTGCAGACAGCTGCTTGCCTTGACAGCCATGTGTGCCTCGCGGCCATTCAAAAGTACTTCGATACAAAGGCTTGGCAGGCAGTGGAGATCATTGCCGCAGAACTTCAGGAGGAAGCGGTGTGGTATTGTGCCACATGCACGGAGGCACTGCATGACGAAGAATGTATTGCTTGTGAAAGCTGTCTCCAGTGGTTTCACTTTAAATGTGTTCCCCTGAAGGCAGCTCCAAAGGCAAACATTTTGTTTTGCAAGGGTTGCAAAGATTGTTAAATACTGATTATTGCTATGTATGTCAATGTTTTTCATATTATTTTGTGTACATTGCATAATGATATTATATAATAGGTTGACAGGTGTAAATTATAATGGGTTAACTCATATTCCAATGATCATTTGGCAGTTCCTTGCAATTGGATATAAATAGTATTATAAGTACGCCTACACGTTTGCATGTGTTCTGTGCTGTGTAAATGCTGTGTGATTTATTTCATGATAATAAATTATGTGAATACACTATTGACAGAATAGTTATTACCGTATACTAGTAGTGCGTTGACAGAAAGTAATTGCCTACGCTTCAGTACAGTAGTCCCCCTCTTATAAGGCCAACCCTTCAGCAAATCTAAAGTGGCCTCTGGTGAGGAGGAACCACCGATGAATGTGGACAGTAAACATCATTTGTATAGAAAATAACAGTTGATTTGTCATAGATAATGTAATTTGTAACACAAGTACGAATGCCAATTCGGCACGATGAGTGTATGGAAGGCCTACTTAATTTGTTATAAACATCGACATCGTCTTGTGATTAAAAAAATAGCAGTTTCGGCTGCTGATGGGTAGATTCTTCCTGTAACCCCGGCTGTTAGCTGGGTGGCCGCTAGTGAGGGGTGGTTTGTATTAGACAACGCTAATGCAAGGAAAATATCGCCGCGTAATCCGGGTGGCCATCGGTGAGCGGAGTCTTATAAAAGGGGGACTACTATACTTTGTTCAGTGCATGTTAGGCAGCAAAAAAATTGGAAAACTTGCTGCTAACGAACGCCCTTGCTTTAGCAACTAAGTAAACCTGCATTTCTAAAATAACGATCCAAATAATAATTACAATGACGACGAGGGTAAGCATAGCTCAAACTAATTATAGAAGACATTAAATATACAAGAAACAAAAAATAGATACAAAAGTTCTTAAATTTAAGAATGTGGATGAAGAAACAGTAAGGAAAACAATAAATGATCTCCCAACTAAAAACAGCATTGGATTTTATGGAATTTCACCAATACTTCTAAAAATTATTTAACCGGCAATAATTAAATCACTAACCATAGTAATTAACCAACTCTAATAAAAAATTACAGGCCAATTTCTCTCCTTCCAACTATTTCTAAAGTACTAGAGAACGTCATTCAGCGTCATCGGTACTGATGAAGTCGACGTGATATGTTGACGAAAGCCTCTAGTCCTCTACCAGGTAAATTAAACATCTTGGATATGAAAGTTTCTGACTAGAGAACATTATCCATAATCAGTTATCCACTTATTTTATTGATTCTAAGCTATTTTTGATAATCAGTACGGATTTAGACCTAACCATTTGACAGAATATGCACCACTCGAACTAGTAGATAGAATAATTACTCAAATGGACAAAAAGCAGTTACCAATTACCGGGTAGTATTTATTTTGAACTTACCATTCGATACTATTAAACAAGTTTATGGCAAGACTTTTATTCGAAAGCGATTTAAGCAACTGGAAACAATATACCGAATTTGAAGATACTACATCTTATACTTTACTTATAAAAGTAGTTGTACCACACGGGTCCATCCTTGGACCACTGTTAATTTACTATAGATTATAATTGACTTTCACAAGCAAGCCAAATGTTGAAATTTATAATATATTTGCTGATGATAACACTTTATTTAGCACCATTGAAACTTTTAGTGAAAGCAGAAAACAGAAATATAGAATCTAATAAATGAAGAACTCAAAATAATTGTAATAAATGAAGAACTCAGAATATTAATAACTTGTCACTAAATAAAAGTAAAATCTAAATATAAGACCTTCCAACTACCAAACGAACCTACACAGAGCATACTTCTCAAAATTGAAAATAAAAATATTGAGAGGGTGGAAGAAATTAACTTCTTAGACTTTGGTTTAACTGTAGATACTAACTTAAATTGGAAAAAAAACTGAAAAATCAAATAAGTTTTCAAAAACTATAGCAGATTAAAACACGTGATACCTTTAGAAATAATTTTTTTTTTTATATAATACACTGCTATTATTTCATTTTAATTATTGTATTATGACATGTTATCGCCGCCAATTGCGGTTACGGCTGCCGTAGCAGGTACAGTACACACGGCACCAAACTTAGTCTTAGCCAACACTCTCGGAACTTTAACTCAATCACTTGCGATTACGGCATTCTCGGAATGTTAGCGCTGCAAATTACGGCTACGGCTGCCGTAGTATGTGACAGATTAGTAAATTGTATACGCGCATGCGCACCGGAACTCACGGAAGAATAGCCACCTGAATCTGGGTTACGGCAGCCGGAAGAATAACCACGTCCTATTAATTAACACAACTGACAAAACTCACCGTCAAACAGTGCTTCCCAAAAATGGCGAGCTCGTCAGTCATTGGTTAGACAGGGCAAGGCCAAGGCCAAGGGCGGTAAATGACGTAGCTTCATTCCAAGAACAACCAACACGCGAAGAGTCAGCGGAGGCGCTCACAAAATGCAAAAATGTATACAGTTTTGTTTGATATGCCCTAATATCCCAATTTTACACATACATCAAAGTATTGATGGAAAACACACTGACTAAATTTCAAAGACAATATACATGGTTTTTCGAATGTTATTTCATTATTTCGTAGGTTTCCCGAAAGTCTATCTGATCAAAATAGACCACGCTGTTTATCGCTAATAACATCGTTGTAAATTATAATATTTGTTTAAGAAATGTTTAAATATTAAAAACATGAATATACTTTTTTAGAAATTGTCAAATATAGATAGTCAAGTGTCTCCTGATAACCGCAAAAAAGTTTCTCGATAACCGCATTAAAGGAAATATATATATATATGTGTGTGGGGGGGGGGGGGGTTTGTGGCAATACAACAGAAAACTTTTCATGAGTAGTATGTAAATCCATTATAAACCTCAGATGTGTTTACATGAAATTGTGGCATTGAATATGCTGACTCATTTCCGGTTAGGAGCGCCCCGAGGAGTTATAGGCGGCCTACATAATCCGATGAGGTCATATTCTTTAATTGTCGCCCAACCCCCTAGCGAGTGTTGGGAACGTTAGTGCGTGTGTGTGCATGCGTGTAAGGGAGGTTACGTGGTATATGATCTATGAATAAAACGAATAACAAGAATACTGATGATGCACCATATTGCGAGTGCGGTTACGGTACCTGCATTCGCGGGCACTGCCACACCTAAAGCAACAGACTGCTCCTGTGCGGCTATCTGCCGATGGGTGCGAAGAACAACGATGACAATATGAACATTGGCGTAGATTAACAAAATACGCGGCATGAGTATAGCGACTACAAAATAGACCAGATAAAACGCGTTCAAACCTGTCTCGAGTGGACGACGATAGGTGCACATTGTTGTATTCCATGTAGCATCCACCTTGAAATTCACAGTGGCGAATAGGAAGCCTTACACTCCACGTGAGGAAAATGATAAAGCGACAACGCTTATGTGACAACAGCTGATTGGACCGTAATGGCATGATGATTGCGACAGCCTTTGATATATTCATCCAGCACAGACTGTACAAGGACACAAAGCTGAACAACCATATCCCAAACGCGGTAATTTTTGGTAGGTACCGGAGTTTATCAAGGATGGAAGGTGTTGCTCTAGAACATATCGCGGCCCCAATAGACATAACAGGGTATCCGGTGGCGAGATCGGATGCCGTTAGAGACAACATGAACAACGCAGTCGTATCTTCTCGTAGTTCTGGATATCGCGCTAGAACAGCGAACACAAGTGTGTTTATGATAACATTAGCTATCACTTCAGCACCGATAATTTCTGGTTTCGCATCAGTATAGTCCACCATTGTTGTTTTCGTTCAAATAAGTAGCTAACACGTGTCCACATATCTACACGATATACCATTACGTGTGTTATCAAAGTTTTCGATCTAACTAACCTGGCTATTACTGAATTTACGAAATGTTCACGCAATTCATAGTAAGAAGGACAACTTGTTGTGGGACTACGTAACGACATATATACGTTATTCAGTAGTTAACCTGGCGTCGTTTATAATCAGTACGTTTTTATGATCAACACTTGCCTAGGCAAGAACAAAATGTTTGTTATTGCTCACACTGGCATACAAACCTTACATGTATTTTGTCCATTACATTTATTAAACGGATGACTGTATCAACATTGCTCCCACTGGCATTCAATGTACACGTTTTCCCTGACGCGAATATCATCATCGGCGGTCTCCTCTTTTTTGAGGATGACATCCATCGCACATTTTGTTGTCGTACATGTTCTTGTTGTCTGTGTCAAAAGCACCGCTCATGTGACTCGGTATGTACCCGATTGCACTGCTTGAGAACGCAATGGGTCACGTCAACACGAAAACATTCCATTAACGACTGCACATCATAGCGCGCTCCGGACTTTGTACAATTATTTTAACAGCGTCATCCGTAAGATGAACCGTGTACACTGTATTGCGTTGCGGTATACCGGTTTGCATTTCCTAGCCGTATCGGAGGGGCATTCTCTGTTTCTCCGTAAGACGATTCGCTACACTCGAACAAGAGTTTACCTGCAGTTATATATGGGCAATATTCACTGCATACAAAGTCGTAAACCTATGTATTCCACTTGAAACACACAACGGATCTATGACAGCTCAGGCCCGTACTTTCTGTTACGCAGAACCGCTGTGATAACCCATTATAGGGCGGCGCAACATAAGGCCTAGAAAGATTACTATAATCCGAATATGTTGAGGTCTGCGAGTGGGTGATATGAAAATCGATGTGATCGCCTTATTTATATTTTTATATTACCTTTATTAAAAGGATGACTGAACCGTCTTTGCATTGCTACATATCGATATCGGCGGTGTAAATATGTCTGGAGTGTAGCCGTCATATATTGACTTGCTAATTGAATACAATCGTTCAAATTGAGGCAGCCTACTTAACTACAGGTGCGACAAATGTGTATTCGTATCATTACTTCGCACTCTACATAACGTCCGCACGCTAGCCCTGCAACGTAATCAACGCTGCATCATTTTACACCCCTCTTGGCCATATATATATACGAGGTCCACGCGATCGGCTACAGACATGATCGGTTTATTGTACATAAGTATTTTCATACAATTGGCAATTCTAGATGTAAGTGTCACTGGTCGTAACTCATTAAATTGTCTGGAGCCATGTGTTTTTGCAATCGGCATAATAGTAAATAGTTTCCATGAACGAGACTAAAGATGTGTGTTTAAAAACCATTGGAGAAACCTAGTGAAAACATGACCAAATTGACCCGCGCATACCTTCAAGATACGGCCCCGCAAGTCGTCGGGTTCAGATGCTTTGTTTGGGTTTCTATATGGGAAATATATGGTAATATGTCTTTCGACCCTTGTCAGAGGAAATGAGCTTTGTGGTTGACACAATATATCACACACATCGCTTTAGCCAAATTTGGCATAGAAGCGTAGCCGACATTGCCATATAGCATTCTAATCTCAATTGTACTTTAGAATTCCACTTTTGTCACTTTTTATTTTGCTTCTAAGCTCTTTGTTTTACACTCTGACATATACATCATATCAATAGAAAAATGCATGTTTTCGTTTAGTATGTTTTTATTTTGTATTACTGTTTGTTCCAATAATAACGTACTGTAGAATGTGCCATTGTCAACAAGTTCGTCTGCATTCTCAGAGCAGCTACCAACAAAAAATACGTTGATCCCACCGTCCTACCGCGGGCTTGCACAATGGCCGCAGTGCGCCATGTATGCTGCTAAAGGACACAGACGCCTGTTGACATTTCATATTTTAATTAACTATGATATCTTATATAATATTTGTTTAGTCTTCACCACAATTGCAGTATATAAATTATATACAAAAAGAATGCGATATATTAAATATTATTCAACTTGCATTAAGGTAACCACGATAACCAGCTAATTCTTGTAAATTCCAACAAGGTATTTTTGTGAATAGTCCCACATGAAGTTGAATTAATATATTTGTTTATGTATTTTGACAGATAATATATTACGTCATGTCTGTTCTCACCCCAGACATTTTTGTTTGTTCCATAGTTGATACAATAAAGCATTATCTTATCGTCTCTTATTTTATCTAAGTTGCGCAGGGAAGTAGTTTTTTTCTGAATAAAGAATAACACGTTTGGTAAAATATCATTTGTAATATTTGTCTATGAAGTTTAAACATACGATAATATTATATATTCATTTGAAATATTGCTATTTTTCAGTCAAACTATATCAGTGCACAACTTATTATGCTGTTTGCTAGAATAATATATATATATATATATATATAAATTACTTTTCCATCGGACCATCCACAAAACTACCCCCGTCAGGATTTACAATAATGATTTGGTTACCATGGTTACCGTTGTGTAAATTGATTTATATTCAGACACTACAACTGTTGTGGTCAACATTGAACAAGTAGTTTTTTAAGATATAACAGCTGATTAAAATATCATATTTCACGAGGATCCTGTTGCCTAAAACAGAGATCAAGTGTCTTACTGATGAGCGTCGGACATAAAACACCTTTGCTGCAGATATGGCAGAAGATCTGTAATGTTACAAGTGTTCAAGTCACCCATCACGAACACACCCTGGTCAATTGATCTAGTGATCGCACTGTCGTAACAGTCTGCAACACGCCCGGCCGCCTGTGTATTGTCGGGGCCAGGAATATACACATGTATGACCGTCACTTGACCAAATTAACGTAGAATGTAATGAGATCGAAACGTGATAGTCAATATTACATAGGATGTTGTGCGTAGTATACACAAATTACCACTGTCTACCGCAAACGTATGTCTCCAATTTTATTATTGTATATGTCGAAACGTATTGTAGTTATATCCTCAATTCCAAAGGTGTTATTTTATTTGTCTTAAACCTAGATTGCGTCTACAATGGTCAGCGTCATGTGAGATCAACGTGCAATATTCGACTATTTGCGAATGGATCACACATTTCAAGATGTGATTATTGGAAGTGGTGGCCTTGCGTCGATTCCTCACTCCTTCTGGCACCGCGAATCTTCTTACTGTTTGTTGTTCCAGGGATGTCAATAAAACATATAGGTGCACTGTGTTGTTGGAAATTCAGGAGCTATTCACGACTGAAGTGGAGCGGTACAACGTCGTTGCCGTAGCTGAACATACATGGCCTAGTTAGCGCAATAGCCAGAAGAGTCACAACACACATTCTGGTGAATTGACGTATATAGTAGTACTATACATTATAACGATCATGTCGACTTAGTTGACATAAGAACAAAACTGAAAGAAAAGTATATATTGTGGGTCAAGAATATCATCGCTCCCCATCTTATATCGTATTACGTTTGCATATACAGGAAAGTGAAGTTAAATAAGTGTGTTTGGACGGCAATGTCAGAGACGCTACAACCCATTAGCGGAAGAAGATACACATTGTGCCACAGATCAACCTAATGCGGCGACAACGAAATAAGCTAGATACAATCATTGGCGTGTGTCATTTAACAAGATTTAACAAGATTGCCACCCAGATAATTAACTCTAGGTAGCAGGTGGACAAGGAAGCCCTTGGCTTATCGAGAGTCCGACCTTTTTATCTATGTGTATCCCGCCCGTCTGAGGTATGTGTCGATTTTATTTTTAAACATATTCACGCTACTAGCAGGTAATCTGTTCCATTCATTTACAGTCCTTTGTGAAAATGAAAACTTTCTTATATCCAATCTACTCTGCTCCTTCGCTAATGCAAGATCATGTCCTCTAGTCCTTCTATCTTTCTTAATTGAGAGAAACATATTTCTATCAATATTTTCATAACCCTTCAATATTTTAAACACTTCTATCTGATCTCCTCTCAATCTCCTGGTCTCTAGTGTTGTTAAACCGCATTTTTAGGCGTATTTCATAACTAAGATCCCTCAGATTTGGTATCATTTTAGTTGCTCTCCTCTGCACTCTTTCTGGCATATCTATGTCCTTCCTGCGATATGGCCTCCACGCTTGAATACAATATTCTAAATGAGGCCTAACTATTGTTTTGTACAGCGGTATTATTAGCTCTTTTTCCTTATACGTTATGTTTCGCCTAATTAATCCAATGATTTGATTTCCCTTTGAAGCTGCAATTCCGCACTGCTCTGAAATCTTCATATCAGCACTAACGGTTAATCCTAAGTCCTTTTCTTTTACAGTAGTACTTAGTACAGTACCCCCCAATGTATTTTCTACCTCTTCGTTCCCATGTCCTATGTGGAGGCATTTACATTTCCCAAAATTGAACATCATTTGCCACTTTTCAGACTATTTGATCAACCTGTCAAGATCATCTTGTAAATGCTGTCTATCTCCATCACTTTTAATCCTTCTAAACACTTTTGTATCATCCGCAAATTTCAACACCTTGCTTGTTATTTCATCATCCAAATCGTTGATGTATATTAAGAATAATATAGGACCTAATACTGATCCCTGTGGTACCCCACTCAATACCGATTTCCAGTTTGAAGCCTCCCCATCAACTACTACACGTTGTCTTCTGTCAATCAGCCATTGTTCTATCCAGTTTATTATACCATTTCCTATGCCATGGGCCTTTAGTTTAAGCAGTAATCTTTGATGTGGTACTTTGTCAAAAGCTTTTTGAAAATCTAAGTAGACGATATCTACTGGTGATCCCTCATCTACCCACTTAGTGATGTCTTCCAAAAAACATAACATATTTGTTAAGCATGACCTCGCTTTAAAAAAAACATGTTGAGATGTGTTTATCAAGTTTTGTTTAACAAGAAAATCCACCATGTGATCTTTAATTAGTCTTTCTAATAATTTACAAATCACCGATGTTAAACTCACTGGTCTATAGTTCTCTTTTTTGAATAACGGTATAATGTTTGCTTCTTTCCATTCTAAAGGAACCACTCCCTCGTCTAATGACAAGTTGAAAACTGTTGCAAGTGGTATGCTAATTTGTTCTACAATTTCCAGTAGTAGTTTGGGTGGAATACCATCCACTCCAGGTGATTTATTCTCCTTCATAGCCCTTATTTTCTTAGCTACCATTTCCGGGGTTACAATTAATTGTCCTAAATAGTATGAATCTGCCCCCTTGAACTTAGCCTCTGGTATTGGCAGTGAACTAATATCTTCCCTGGTAAAGACTGAACTAAAGTACTCATTGAGGTCTTCTGCCATTATGAATCCCTCTGATATTATATTTCCAGCACTATCTTCTAGAGGACCGACCTTATCTTGAACTTTCTGTTTGCTTCGGACATACGCATAAAAACTCTTGCTGTCATGTTTTATATTACTAGCTAATTGTTGTTCATATCTTCTCTTTGAATTTCTAATTTCAGCTGTAGCTTGGTTAAGTGCTTCTTTATAACTGTTGTAGTTTTCATCATTTTAGTACATCTATATGACTTACACATCATTTGTTTATACTTTATTTTTCTAATGGCTTCTTTCGATAAGTGTTTCTTTTTGGACCGTTTTCCTTGTTTTTTGAAGGGTACAAATTTATCGATTATGCACTTAATTTCACTCTTTAATATATTCCAGCATTTTGTTGCCGTCTTATTTTTCAGTGTCTTATTCCAGTCTATCTTTGCTAAATATTTCCTCATGTCCTTATACATTCCTTTGTGGACATTTCTCCTATACTGCTTTTTGCTATTCCTTTCTGATTTTACTTTGATGGTAAAATGTATCTGGTTGTGATCGCTACTCCCCAGTGGCTCACATATCTTGACATTGTCAACTAATTCATTATGTGAGGACAAAACTATGTCTAACACATTCTCACCCCTGGTTGGTTCTAGCACATGTTGAAAAAGGAATGTATCTTGAACTAAAACTAAAAACTGGTGGTCCTCTCTCCCCATACACTGTAGAGATTTCCATTGTATATGCCCATTGTTAAAATCCCCCATAATAATACAGTCCCGTTTGCTTACTTCCCTTATATTTTTCATTCTCTTCTATGCTTATGTTTGGACTTCGATAAACTAACCCAACTGTTAACGTTGAGTTTCCTGTAACTATGTTACACCAAACAGCTTCTTCGCAATCTGCTTCTCTTTCTAATTTTATTTCATAAGCCTGAATAGATTCTTTAATATATAAAATAACTCCACCTCCCTTTCTTCCTATTCTATCTTTTCTAAACATTACATATCCTGTCAGTCCCAATTCAGCATCTGATATATCGGTGGTCCAGGATTCGGTTATACCTATTATATGAGGGTCAATATCTTCTACCATAATGTTTAGTTCATTTCTTTTGTTTACTATACTCCTTGCATTTAAACAAACACATTTATATCCAGCTTCAGAAGAGTTTTCCAGACTGTTATTTTTTTATTTATTTGTGCTGTCTTTATCTATGCCTCCATTTTCAGGCTTGTCTGTGAGTCCCCCCTGCGATTCTAGTTTAAACAGATGCAACCTGTCCCACTTTCAACAGATTGCAGCAGATTCTCTGAGAAAACTGCTGCCCCCTTTCCACTAAGATGGACGCCATCTCTCCTGTACATATCTTCCCTCCCAACAAAGTATCCCCATAAATCTGTGAATCCCACCCCCTCTTCTTCACACATCTGCTCAGCTAGTGCATTGATCGCCATCCTCTTGCAGTTTATATACGTTGCCCCCCTTCCTCCCATTAAGGAAGGGGGGCAACGTATAGATGTCATGCATAGTATTGCACATAATGTTTTATTCCAAGTGGAGTCCGATTTCAAATCCATTGTAGATAGAAGGAAACCGATGATCCAAGTCCGGGCTATGACATTGTGACATCGTTTGCGGGACAATGTTGTGCGTTCATCATGCATTTTGGGATATCGCGTCAATACCGCGATTACAAACGTATTGAATACAACATTTAGTATTACCTACGTACCGTTTATCGCCTTTTTGCATCGTCATATTCAACCATATTATTTGAAGTTTGTTTTAGTTAGTAACACATTGTTATTATAATATCTAACTACAAGCTCACGGTTGCATTGTACGTGAAGATCGCCATAGTTGTTTGTATTGTTTTCTAAATCCGATTAGCAATTCTACATAGTAGTTGATACGTTGACCACGCTAATCACGTCATGGGGAAATCTAATATAATATGACTGTACAAATAAAATAAAATGTTCAATCAACGTTCAATAATACTCCAAAGGCACATAAACCCAAACTGAATTATCCTTCCTACAGGAAAAGTTGCCTATGTATCGCATACTGAAAACGTTGCTTTGTAATCGAATCTGACCAGCTGGTACATTTACATTTTCTCGAGTACATTCTTTATTGCATTGACTTTTTGTGCTGTAACAACTTCTGGTAGAAAGATCCATATAGGGATGACTATAGAATTTACACCAGTTTGTATAGAGCTTTAGAGAATGATCCCGTGTGCCTTCGTAGACATCTTGATTAAACATACCGTGGGAGAATAGAAAGACGCCATGCAAGTATTTAAAAAAATAATAATGTGTTCTCGTATTCGACGGAAGGTCAACGTTGGCTGTGTAAAACCTTTAGTCTTGTTTCGTAATATAAATACCTAAGCCCTGGCACCATTCACATTTGCACAACCTCTACAGAAACATTATGTTTATTGCGGTAAGTCCTGGACACATTCTCTGTTTATACACGGCTCTGTTGTGGCTGCCGCGTCTTCACAGTTTCAGCGGATACGTAACACTACTATCAGAGCCGTTCGTTGCAATATCACAACATGTCAACACTTTTTACGACCGTTCTCATTAGGCTATTAAACAAATCAACTATGACATACTTTCATGCCAGTTCTCCCGACAACGCCTTGATGTATTGTTGTTGGAAGATGTCAAATAACAGTTACACAATTGCGTGGTACATTATGATATGTAAAACAGCCGTAATAGCATGCCGTTTACTCCCGGTGTTCCAGTGCGTGTATGAGATTGTGTGTGTGTGTGTGTGTGTGTGTGTGTGTGTGTGTGTGCGTGTGTGTTTGTGAGTGCGTGTGTGTTTGTGTGTGTGCGCGTGCGTGTGCGCCTGTGTATATGTATTTGTGAGAGTGTGTATGTGTATGTGTGGGAGGGAAGTTGGGTGCGTGGATGAGTGCGTGCGTGCGTGCGTGCGTGTGCGCATGTGTGTATATGTTGCGTGTACGTTGTTGAATATCATCACGATAAATACAGATTCGAAACAATTACTGCTATCAGACTCATTTCCTATATATACTTCAAGACATAACGGAACAGACTTCGATATTTCTTTATTTGCATGCTACATACAAACTATTAATACTACACACTTCATGACATTAACACGTTGACCAATCAGTGCATTCTATCACCTGATATTTATTACGTGTGTGAAAATGCCTCTCTGTGTGGAGTATATGGGTGTATGTGGGTGTATAAGTGTGTTGATGTGTATGCGTATATGTGTGTATGTATGTGTGTGTGTCTCTGTATGTATACAGTGTGTGTGTGCGTTTGCGTGCGACCTTTTATAAGAACAACACAACTATTCAATCGCAAAAGAATCGTCTATTATCAGGCACAACTATATTTCAACACACTAAGCAGCAACGATCAGCGATGATTAGTTTATTTTTGGAAATGTACAAATCATGCATTCGAGCAAGTAGAAAAAACGATGAAGTGGTATACAATTCCGTGTTGACAGCGGACCCAAGTAAGGCTGTTACCAGTTGATAAAAGATAGTACAATAATAAGATTAAGACTTCATTCAATAACTAGTCGCTATCAACCCAAACACAATTTTGACAATACAATGATTTCACGAGTAGCGTGTGCATTAAGTTGCTATATTAGTACTGTGTAACATATTGCTACATAGTAAAGTAATAAACTGTGGTGTCACACCACACACACACACACACACACACACACACACACACACACACACACACACACACACACACACACACACACACACAACACATGGTGATACCAAGCACCAGCTATTACATATTAAAAATTACGTAGTAGAACATTAGATCAACACTAAATGCACATTTGTCGATAGTTTAAATTTGATTAAGATAGAGAACCATAACCCTGTATACATTTTATTTTAAACGATAATACAATATGTTTAGGTTAGTTTTATTTTGAGTGCTAGGTGGATTTGAATTCCATAATAACGGATCTTTTCAAAACAAACTGTTTGGGGATCTTACAGTGAAGCTGATTAAAAGATGTAAATATGAAGTTTGTCTAGTTTCGTAATCGGAGACCGTCCGCTCTTTCACGGATTAACGAGCTCTCCGTACACTAGATGGCTCAGTCTAGTAGGGTTCTTATATATCAAGGTCAACGCATATGAGAAAGAACGGTTATCGTGAACAAACAACAAAGAACGAGGACAATTTAATAAACTTTATTACAAGATATCTTCCTTTTGGTAAATATATCGATTAACAAAAATAAAAAGAATAAAGAAATCCCGTAACCAAATCTTAATAGAACATAATAAACAATAACACTGAATCTTTGAATATATCTAACTAAGAAAATAAATATACAATTAATTTTTCAATTATCAAATTCCACTTCCTTTTTAAGGTGGATTATACCACTACACGACCAAACAATAGGCGCCAAGTGATATCTAAGAGTAACTGCCATAATATTTTTTCACAGTATATAGCTAGTCCTCGCGGACTCTCATTACAGTAATCTGTTACAACATATATATATATATATATATATATATATATATATATATATATATATATATATATATATATATATATATATATATATGAGTACTTCAAGGGTAATAATACCTCACTTCAAAACCACAGATAACTACCAATCATAATACAGCAAATAATAGATACGTTCAATCATAAAATAGACATTGACACTGGACTAGTCCCATCTCGAATATATACGAACGTTTGTTGAAGTCAACACGCCAAGCTCAGAATACAATCAGAACGGTTTATCTCGGCCGCACGAGTGATGATGCCGGGCAATTGACGATTGCCGTCGTACGCCGCGAATTCTGAGTCGCGTCCGTTCAATGATCGACTTGTCTCGCACGGTCGCAAACGATTGCGAAGTCAGTTGAATACGTTCGCGTGAAAGACGAAGCCGGGCAGTAGACGCTTACCGCCGGCCACTACGAATTCGATCAAGACGTCTTGCCCTGTCGCAAACGATCAAGAAGTCGGATGAACGGGTTCGCGCGAATGATGACGCCAGACAGGATACGTTTACCGCCGGCCGCTACGAGTCGCATTCGGTCAAGCTTTCGGGGTCATGTTCTAGTTAGACTTCCTGTCTGTTGCACGAAGAAAAGTGCAGTGTATTTTTGAGAAATGATTTTGTTTACCAAATTCACATGCTGTGACATAAGTGCATTTGAGGAGGAAGATTTTCATGTGTGATTGCAGAAGGTATTGACTGTAAAATGGTGGATGTCTAGATGATTTGAATAAGCGGAAGGATATTTGGCAGCAATTTGCCTGTGTGTCCTGTTTGCGGAGTAATTCTTGTCGGCATTTTTTGTTAACATCTATTGGCATGTCAATGAGATGATGATAACAGCAGGTGAGAAGTATAAGACATTTTATAGATCACGTTTTCTTACAATCAGACAAAACGTTAACATGGTCGCCTATGGGAAAACCAACAGTGGGCTGACCCCTTTCTGACGATGTCGCTGTGAGACGGCTGTTCGAGGATGGTCCGAGCTGGGTGAGCGCGTCGCGATTATCGCTTATCGATGCAAATGCGTTGGGGCCGACCGGAACGTTGTCTCAATATACCGCTATGGCTTCTTCGTAGCTCGAACAGTCACTCTGGACACTGAATATTACACACACACAAAAGCTTGGGAACGTAACCCACGTTAACGATTCCCACCACGCTTCACAACTTGACTTGCCATTCTCTTGGCAGCAGGGCAACCTGTCTCGTTCAGCCCTGGATCTGTTCCAGTCCTTCGCCAGCGCCCAGGTGACGAAATGCGTAGGACAGACGTTTATATAAGCGGACCTAATTACACTTCATATGACAGGTTTCCATCATTGCTATTGGCTAATACAATATACAATTCAAGCTAGGCATTGCGGAACACCCTCTAAGATAGAGTGAAACCACCTGCTTGCCTAGAAACGCTAGCAACAGAATGCCCCACTGAGCGCATCTACAACCGAATTACTGTAATTACGTAACTATGGCGGATGGTCAACAATCTGCCTATCTACTGGCTTGACCTTCCTCATTTACCAAATTAAACCTAAGGAAAGTAGATTTAAACATCCAGAAATAGCAGAAATGCTACACGCTCCAGGTGTTCCAATGCGTATATATGATTGTAGTTATGTATATATATATGTGTGTGTGCGTGTTTGTTTGTTTGTATGTGTATGTGTGTATGTGTGCGTGCCTGTGCGTGCCTGTGCGTGTGCGTCTGCGTGTATGTATGTATGTGGTGTGTGTGTGTGTGTGTGTGTGTGTGTGTGTGTGTGTATGTGTGTGTGTGTGTGTGTGTGTGTGTGTGTGTGTGTGTGTGTGTGAGTGCGTGCGTGCTTCCGCGGGTGTGTGCGTGTGTGTACATATGTTGTGTGTATGCATTTTATATCATCACGACAAATACAGATTCGAAAGAACGTCACTGTTACCAGATTCACTTAATATATATACTTCAAGACACAACGGAACAGAGTTCGATATTTCTTTATTTGCATGCTACATACAAACTATTAATACTACACACTTGATATTATTAATACTTAGACCAATCAATGCATGATTTTTGCAACACCTCATATTTTGTGTACGATTGTATGCGTGCCTCCCTGTGGGGACTATGTGGGTGTATGTGGATTTGTGTGTGTGTGTGTACATGTGTGTGTGTGTGTGATTGTGTTTATTTGTGAGTGTGTTTGTGTGTGTTTATGTGTATGCGTGTGTGTGTTTATGTATATGCGTGTGTGTGTGTGTTTGTGTGTGCATACAGTGAGTGTGCGTTTGTGTGCGTTTGTGTGCGACCTTTTATAATAACAACACAACTATATATAAATTCAGCGGCATATATGTATATATATATACATATATATATATATATATGTCGCTGAATTTACATATAAAATGTACATGGTAAACTGAAACAACAAGGATATGACGGAAATGCTGACCTTGGCTGCTGTTTAATTACTGTCTTCAAAGAATACAAACAAAACCTAGTGATTAGTCCCACAGTTGCATTTTAACGACTAAACATTCTGCTACAGGATGGAGTAAGTCCAACCATGCTGATTGTGAATATAAACCTATAAAGCAAACCAATGTCGGTGCCACCTGCCAACAACTATACATTCTGCTACTGTAAACTGTAATACAAAGTTACCACTAGTTGTGCTGTAGTCTGCCCCATATCAAACACAAACAATTGCAATAAAAACCAGAAACGTGAATATGCCGGACACAATACATCAGCTGCAGTAGTCGAATATGTCACAAAACATGTGTTAAAAAGTAAAATATATTTGTTTGATGACTATAGACTCATGATGTGAAAAGAAGGCGTCAAGGGGATTCGTATATATAAGTAATGGTTTCTATTGCCTCGTGGCACTTAAATAAACCAGAAGTCTCAAAAACGGTGTTTTATGTCGCTGAATTTACATATAAAATGAGTCACAAATGTACACGCCGGGGATGCTGTCATCCAAGAATACAAACAAAACCTAGTGACTAGTCCCACAGTTGCATTTTAACGACTATATATTCTACTATAGGGTGGATTAAGTCCAACCATGCTAATCCTGAGTATTAACTTAAAAAGCAACCAAATGTGAGTGCCACCGGCCACGAACCATCTACAAAGCATGTGGTGGCAGCCACAGCCCAAAATCATTAGACCAGCCGGATATACAAGAGGAAAGCATGATATTTCCATCCACCCATATATCTAATTTTGGTATCAGACATACCAGTTCGTGTTGTATGAGATGCTGCGCCGATTCTAAAGCTATGTGTTTTGTACAGAGTTGCATGTATGCCAATAAAATGCAAACACACTCACTCACACACACACACACACACACACACACACACACACACACACACACACACACACACACACACACACATGTACGCCCATGTGTGCATGCTTATTCGTTCTTATAAGTTTCGAATTCTGGTAGTGGAAACCAACATTAAAAATAATGCAGCAAACGCAAGTTTCCGTATGATTACTTTATAATCGGCTGCTGTTACTAACTTTACTTAATATATTGGTATTTGAAACTACACATATATATATATATTACATATAATACGCCCTTTATGTAACTTAAAATAAAAGTTACCAATATATATCGTGTTCTCTATACATCTGTTGTCAGCGATGCTGTACATGACGCAGCATAACCGTGACCAGCCTCAGCTGACCAGGTAGTAAGCAGCACAGGCCTATTCTGCTCAGGCCTATTCGGCACAGGCCTATTCTTCAGAGGCCTATTTTGCACAGGCCTATTCTTCACAGGCCTATTCTGCACAGGCCTGTTCTGCAAAGGAACCAACAATAACTACCTCGGTCATATCCCATCAATGTACTGACGTTTTGGCTGAAATGCACTCCTTAATAGCTCACCTTTCAACTTCTGACTTGTATTCGACAAATACATCGAAGTTAATTAAATACTGAATATAACGCTATGGGTATTGCATTTTCCATGCAGCCTAATTTGTAATTTTTTGTTTCGCCACACGTTGCCATTTAAAATTTGCTTTTATTTCACACCAAAACTACAGAAGACATTTCAATTTTTGAGGTATCATTGTAAAGCATATAATCTGCGGAATCCAAAGAGGTATATCAGTACATTCACGATCTTACTACCCACATTTCTGTGGAAGGTCCCTCGTGCTGTTTTCCACATCTTCTACATCAATTGCGTCGTCGAGTATAGTAATTTGAAAGTCAGCGATGCACATTTTAAGACACATACAAGCGAGCGCACACACGCACACACACATACACATTCACGTACACAAACGCACACACACATATATATATATACACACACACACACACGTACACACACACGCAAACACACACACTCACAAACACACACACACACACGCACACGCACACGCACACGCACACGCACACGCACACGCACACGCACACACACACACACACACACACACACATTAGCAAGTTTGCAACACCCTTGATCTTAACAAAGCCGTAAATTCGCTGTGCACTCGCCAAACTGTCGCGACGCCAATGTAAAGCAAACACGTCATAATTAGTTAGTGTTTGATGTGTAATATTTCGAAAACTTGTTTTACTGTGACCAACTACACCTCTGCGTGAAACTGACTGAAGCTAAGACGTATTTAATTACAACTGAAAAAATATATCTAAAATAAATTTTTAATTTCCAAATATAATCAATCAAACAATACAAGTGATTGATAAACGACAAATTGCTTGAAACATATAAATTATATAATACATAAAACTTGTAATAAAATGTGCTTTGATTGTTTGACTGTTAACCAAACTTCGGCTTAAGCGAGTGAGTACATCAGGAATACACCGAATGTTTTGCGATTTGTCGGGGTGATGCATTTAGTCGTGTTTTATACATGATGATTACATTAGTTATAATAATACGAATAATGATGCTTTTCATTTCAAACAAACAATCAATGTGCCCATTTATGTAAATAATGCATGTAAACAAGATTATATCTAAGCATTATACAAAGCTAGAACCACTGATGTAGCGATTCAAAGTGTATGTCAATAATCGCTATGCTCTGAACATATTGAAATTAAGAGATATATCAAGCATAACCATTATCTTAAACAAAATAGCCTTTTGATTACACATCTATAGTATTTGAAATGAAGCAACAGCAACGATGTGGACAACAATAACTTGTAGAACATGTGTTTTGATCACGTGTATGGAAATTTTGAAAAAATTACAACATCGCATTATGGTTTATGCAAACAATGACATTTTGCGCGACCATGTTATTATCTCAAACAGTTTAAGCAATGTTCAATATAGATCTATATTTTTCGCCAACATAGGTAAACATTTCACGCAACATGCTGCCGTTTGTCTGCCTAACAGTGCTAAGCAACACCAGATATAGCAAACTATTCAATATCTTATTTAGCTGAAAGAACCACAAAGCGACAAAGTCAAACCCAACGGGAAATTCAACGGTAGTTGCATTGCGCTTGCGCAATATGGAGAATAAAAGCAGCAGGCGTGGTCAGAACAATGGACACAACACATATTACACAATGGTGATGCTGGACAATAGTGCACATGCGGTTACGGTATCTGCGGTACCTGCGTTCGCACTGCCTACTTAATCCGATGAGGTCATATTCTTTAGTTGTCGCCCAACCCCCTAGCGAGTGTTGGGAACGTTAGTGCGTGTGTGTGCATGCGTGTAAGGGAGGTTACGTGGTATATGATCTATGAATAAAACGAATAACAAGAATACTGATGCTGCACCATATTGCGAGTGCGGTTGCGGTACCTGCATTCGCGGGCACTACCACACCTAAGGCAACAGACTGTTCCTGTGCGGCTATCTGCCGATGTATTCGAAGAACAACGATGAAAATATGAACAATGGCGTTTATTAACAAAATTCGCGGCAGGATTGCACTAACGACAAAATAGAAGATAAAACGCGTTCAAGCCTGTGACCCTTGGGTAACGATCGGAGTACATTGCTGTATTCTATGTAGCATCGATTTTTTTGAAATGCACTGTGGCGAACAGGAAGCCTACACTCGACGTGAGGACAATGATAAAGCGACAACGCTTATGTGACAACAGTTGCTCGCACCTAAATGACATGATGATCCCGAAAGTCTTGGATATAGTCATCCATCACAGACTGTACAATGACACAAAGCCGAACCACCATGTTAAAAAGGTGGTAATTTTTGGTAAGTACCTGAGTTTATCAGGGATGGAAGGTGTTGCTCTAGAACATATCGCGGCCCCAATAGGCATAACAGTGCATCCGTTGGAGAGTTCGGAAGCCGTTAAGGACAACATAAACAATGCAGTTCTGCATATCTCGCTAGAACAACGAACACAAGTGTGTTCATGGCAACATTGGCTAACACTTTAGTACCGATTATGGCTGGTTTCGTATCAATTTAGTCCACCATTGTTGTACTCGGCCAAATAAATAGCTAACACGATGAAAAAAAATGTCACGATGTACCATTAGTTCTTGTGTTATTAATGGTTTGTTGTTTTCGATCTGACTCATCTGGCTATTACTTATTTTTGACGAACTCACGTCATTCAATGTAACAAGCATAACTTGTTGTGCGACTGCATAACGGTATACGCGTTATTCAGTAGTTAACATGGCATCATCTATAATCAGCACGTGTTCATGATAAAAAACTTGCCTATTCAAGAACAAAGTCCTTGTTAGTCCTCATACTGGCATTCAATGTATACGTTTTTTGTCTTAGCAGTTCCACGATAGAATATAACGCCCATAAAAGTCAGAAGAACAAGACGCCGTCCTGTATATCTAATTGTACACCATCCATCGCAAAACGAACCTCGGTATACCTCTTTGTATTTCCTGGTCGAATCACAAGTGCATTCTCTGTTCCTCCATGAGTCGATTCGGTACGTTCGCATTTGAGTTTACCTGCATTTATATATATATATATATATATATATATATACAATATTCACTGCATCCAAACTCGTACAGCAACGTGTACCAAGTGAAATGCACAGGGTAACCAGGACAGCAATGTCCATACGTTCTGTTACGCATAATCACAGTGATAATCCATTAAAGGGCGGCGCAACATAAGGCGTAGAACGATTATTATCATCCAAATGTGATGAGGCGGGTCTTTGCTACTCTACTTCCAACCTTTCTTAATTAACTGTGGCTTATTATATTTCCGATCGGTAACAGAGAACTAATTTCGGGAAAAGGATTGCGACGCCAGTTGCGCAGGCCTCCATTCGAGTAATTACATTAAGCATAGCAATTAGACGGTCGAACGTTGGATCGGTTTCAAATCTTTGTAATGTCTTTTCGAAGCTAGGATATTTCCGCTCAACGCGTGTTACTTCAATGTATTTACACATACACACCCACACACAAATTCACACACACACACTCACACACACAAACACACACACACATTCACTCACACACACACACACACACACACACACACGCACACACACACACACACACACACACACACACACACACACACACACACACACAAAAGCATGCACACACAAACTCACATACGCGCATTAAAACATGATAACGTTTATATGTCCATCGCATCCATCTCACATATGCACATTCAAGCATGATATCGTATATATGTCCATCTCATCCATCTCAAATATGCACATTCAAGCATGATATCGTATATATGTCCATCTCATCCATCTCACATATGCACATTCAAGCATGATATCGTATATATGTCCATCGTTTTGGTGTTGGAATGAACAGAGTCGAGTGGGCAAAATGAAAATCGACGTGAACGGTGACAACAGTCACACAACGCCTCATTTATATATGTCCATTACCTTTATTAAACGAATGACTAAAGTGACATTGCGTTACTACATAACGAGAACGGAGGTGTAAATGTATCCGGAATGTAACTGTCATACATTGGCTAGCTAATTCAGCAACAATCGTTCAACTTGAGACAGCCTACTTAACTACAGGTGCAACCAATTTTATGAGTATCATTACTACGCACTCTACATAACAGCCGCACGCTCACGTAGGAACACAATCAACTCTGCATCCTCTACACCCCTCTTGGCCGTATGTACGAGGAACACGCGATCGGCTGCAAACGTGATCCGTTTATTGCACATAAGTATGTTCATACACTTAGCAATTACATATGAAAGTGTCACTGGTCGAAACTTATTAAAATTTTTGGACAAGGTGTGTGCCAAAAGTGTAATATATCATATCAAGTGATCACCAGTACGTGTCAGCTTTTGCACAATTTCAAGTGGAGCGAACTGCGGGTGAGTAATTGCGGGGTTGCTTTCACACTTATGGCAGCAGTACAACGCAAGATACAACGTGAAGTCCTCTGTTACATGGCCTCATCAATGGCGCAACCTCCCGGGCTTGGTGTATTACAGTCGCCGAAATGGGATCCGCAGAAGCATGTCTTTGTGTTTAAAGGTGTCATGTCGTAGCAGGTGTCTAGCAAATGTAGACGCATTATATAGAAATCAGATTCCCCAGCAAATAAAACTAAAATGAGTGTATTATAATCAAGCAGCAACTTTGCCTGAACGGGCAAATTGTTCAGAAAATATATAAGATATAACTCATCATCTTTCAACCGACACTATGCACAATGCTATGAACCAGCTCCCATCTGCAGAGGAAGACCATATTTATCAATCTAGTACACGTATGACATGTTTAGAATTGTTGGCTCCAGTCAAAATCACATTTACTCTACGGACCAACATGACCAGGCTATTCAATGTTTAAGGGGGAGAACTGTGAACAGTTTACTAGCGCGCTACGAATCTGCGTTAGTATAGTTTTAAAATGCAAGATGCATGCTCAAGCGGAATGTAAAGAAAACACTCTTCATGTTTCAACACGCTTCTCTTGTACAATCGGATGTACCAGCCAAAGATTTAACGTCAGGCATGTCAGTAATATTTCGTAAGAGAACAATCTAAATGTTTGACAACTGTGTGACAAAAGTTAACAATTGGCACAGCCTGACCAATGACACTACCTAAAACGACGTCGTTTGTATAGTCATAAACGATTAGAGGGCTTCGACAATATATATACACGCCGTCATAGTAGGAATTCGAGTTATTCAGAAAGTCGCTAGTTTACGTATTGCATAATGCAAGTTGTGAATATGGAACAGTGCACCATAGGTTACTACTGTTATAGAATAGGCATTGATTGCACACGTTTTACTTAATAAAGTTAAACCATATATATGTTACATATTTCACCTGAATACTATGATACGTTTATACGTACCAATTGATGGTTGGAAACACGCTCAACTGATAGCACGAAGCATTCGGCTGTTTAAAATATACAACCATTTCAATATCATAAGTTCGACTAAATCGCAATAGATTCCACTGCATCAAGTATGGTGGAATACGTTGACGCAAACCCTTCGATCATCGTTGAGGGGGTCTTACTAAATGCGATTTTAAACACTCCTGTGAACACTGTCATATCGCGATAATTATAGCTCCGAGAAGGTAGCACTGCAATGTTCATGTTGTCTCTAATATGTTTTTACAAAATCACCGTCCATTCTGAAAGAGCTCCATTGCTTGCTAAAGGATAACACCATTACCATGTTATGGTACTTCTCCGTTTATTTATACAGTTTATGCTAGATGACTATGCCCAAGATATAGTCATTATCCTGCCAACCCGTTCCCAGCAGCTGCTGTCCCATACACAATGTTACATTATCGTTGTCCAGACGTAGATAATCGGTTTTATTTTCTGCAATTTGCAAGGTCGACGTAACGAGGAATATTACAATGTGCACGTATCCTAGTCCCAGATGAATTGGCGTGGAAATATCCTGCATAACCTATTTAACTGTTGTTGCTGTTTTTCCTCGAGCTCATCTAATGTACGGAATCGCTCGTATTTTTATTGTGGTCACGCGCATGCATCGTCAGATAGCTGCCCAGGTGCAATCCATGTCCCTCCTAGGACATTTAGTAAATACTGGGAAGATTACCGTTCAAGTAGTAGAACAATTAGCATCAGTGTACTTGTTGCATGCGTTGTGTCGATCGTGGGCAGAACGCTATAGTATGTGATTTCAATCATTCGTTACGGAACCGACATGAAAATTCCACTCCAGTTTGAAGGTTATGTTGCTTTCTGTTTGTTTCAATTTAACGTGATTTTAAAACGTTTGCTTTTATTAATGCTCTTTTGTTTTGTCAAAAAGAAATCGTTGACATGGTTAACGAAACGTATACCTTCATTTGCGGACTATATTTATATACGAATGTATGCATGTACGTTTGTATATATATATATATGTGTGTGTGTGTGTGTGTGTGTGTGTGTGTGTGTGTACATACACATACATATATACATATTTTGTATTGTATTATTATGTGCGTAGACACACTGTTGGTTGGTACAGTAATTATGCATATTGAGTATGTATGAAAAGGTAATAATGTTATATGCAATAATTGTATGTGATGCGACGACGAAACCAAAATGATTTTTGCAATATATTAGGTACAGATATAAGGTATTTAATAATTCATTGAATTTCACTAACGCAAACAATCAATGAAACTTTGCTGTGTGCTTTGTGTTTAGTTGTTCTTAGTCTTACAAATACTGGACTGGGCCCTATTCTGGGCGGTAGAACGCCAAAGGAGTTTATACGCTTTGCGGACGGTGTGTATTCTCCTAACATTAATGTGTGGTGTATTGTTTTAAACGTACTATGACATTTGATCAAATGTTGTTAGTGCAAAGCATTAAAAGTCTTTAAAAAAAACTGGTGTACTCCGTATTTGCAAGTCGCACAGGCGGTTGGTCTTCCTCCGCTCTTCGAGTCTATCCCATTCCAGCATGTTTTCGTCGCAACCTGTTGTGTCGTCTTTGTAGTTGCTGCTAGATAGTCTGGTGGCTTGCCGCGGTACTGCCTTTTATTGATGAATATCCTTCTGGAGTTGGGGGTCTCAGGCAGCAGAGGAATGTTCCGTAGTAGGCCGCTCCATGGTAGTATAGGAATCAGCCTTTATTTTTTTAGGAGCACTCATCATTACGAAATGTTATGAACACCGTTTAGCATTGTAACTTACACCAACAAAACAAATACTGAAAGTCCAATTATGACAACTCGGCCAATCATATGGCTGTACGTAAGACTAGGATTTAAAGTTAAGTCAACTGAGCAGACACCTGTTTACCCATATGGTTAGAAGTTAACAAAAACATATGACATTCAGAAATATTACGTCAGCGATCCCTGATATTAGGAACTGTGCCCCTTACGAAAAGAGAACGTCAGGAAAGCCGAGCAGTATATTACTCGCACAGTTGTATCCTGCCATTTCCTTATAAGGCAATTTTAATCATGTCTTTCGCGTAGTGATGTTGGCTTTCTGTTTTGCGTCCTGTCATCGTAGTTAGTTTTTGCCTTAGCACAAGTCCTTATGACGCGTCAAGTGTGGGAGCGGGTAGTCATGTTTGTCACATCTTGCTTTCATCTTTCACCGCTGGCTAATTTCGGCAAAACGACAAGTCGATTGCGTAAGTCTTGTCTGCTAGTACAGTAGCCTCTCCTAAGACAAGACTCCCATTGAAACCTTCTAGGTAACCGACGGATACTGGCACCAGTTTAATTAGTTATGAGATCTGGAGCAGCATGGGGCTCCAGAGATGCTGTGTCATGATCCACCAGCGTGTCGACACGGTTTTCCAGTGTCACTAACACGTGTCCCAGCTACAGGCAACTAGCAAATACTCACTACCAAACAGACAAGATTTAACAAGATTTAACAATCCAATAACACATTCTGACAAAACAAGACACCAAGCGACAACACTCATAAAGTTAAAACTCGTAAGCAAAATATTGCAGTGACGTATAAAGCGCCATTATCCAGTAGGTGACACTACATGCTTGATTCGTTTAAGGTTACCTAGTGTGCGGGCGGTTCGTGGCGCATAGAGATGACAAAAGATTGCCCAATTGCTGGTAGTTCGTATATTGTAATAACAATCTGACAAACTGGACACAATACAATAACCGTTGACCTCAAATACACAAAAGATACCAAACCCGTGAAGCTAAAGACACGTGGCACAGGGACACACCTATGAGGAGCACATGTTACAGGAGGTGAACGACATTAAATATGTTTGCAGATTCACCTCAACAGGCACCAACATAGAAACGTGAATCTACACCATGATCGCTATGGCAGCCCAAGTTGTTTACTAAAGCACAAACGTTTGAAGATGGGCCAGTTAATGAAGTTAGTTAGCCAGTTAATGAAATATTTTATATAATGTCATGGTGACCTGTACATCAGCGGACATATAGGTCTTAATACAGGTATCCATGGATCAATCAACACAATTTTTAATTATCATGTGTTATGAAATGAAAGTGTACTATTATGTCCATGGTTGATCTGAATAAAAAAGTGTTATACACATATATATTTACGTCGTTTTAATGACTTAGTGTGATATATATATATATATATATATATATATATATATATATGTATTACACTAATATGGATGGATAGGTAGATGACTGGCTAGATAGATGTATGGATATATATACATATATATATACATATATATATATATTTAAATTATATATATATGTATATATATATATATATATATATATATATATATATATATATATATATATAGGTGGATCTGAATTCAAATTCACTACGCTAGTGCAACGGGTGAATTGCACATTATTTCACACTGTTATTGCTCAGTATCAATGTGCCTACTGGACGAGTGTCCTTAGCCACCTCCTCGTAGGCACTCATAATAATGTCGCTGTCACTAGGCGTCCACTGCACGTGTGACCACCGTAGATGTCTACATTTGAAAATATTGCTCACTGTTGTTGATTTGCACCTTTGCAAAACCATAAGATTGGTAATTTTATCGTGATATTTACATCAATGATCTTGGAAGGCATCGGAGTTAAGGATTTATGATGGTTTGACACGCATACATTAAAAGCCACACAGTGCGTTGTATTGGATCAACCTAAAGCTCACCCTCTTTAATGCATACAATGGGGGGTTTTGATAGCTTCAAAAATTACAAAATGTAGTCACCGGGTGCAACTGGTGTGACTCGATTGTAACAGAGATGCCAACTGTTGTGACTCGATTGTCACAGAGGTGCCAACTGGTGTAACTCGATTGTCACAGAGGTGCCAACTGGTGTGACTCGATTTTCACAGAGGTGCCAACTGGTGTGACTCGATTGTCACAGAGGTGACAACTGGTGTGACTCGATTGTCATAGAAGTGCCATCTGGTGTTACTCGATTGTCACAGAGGTGCCAACTGGTGTGACTCGATTGTCACAGAGGTGCCAACTGGTGTGACTCGATTTTCACAGAGGTGCCAACTGGTGTGACTCGATTGTCACAGAGGTGACAACTGGTGTGACTCGATTGTCATAGAAGTGCCATCTGGTGTTACTCGATTGTCACAGAGGTGCCAACTGGTGTGACTCGATTGTCACAGAGGTGCCAACTGGGGTGACTCGATTGACACAGGTTGCCAACTGGTGTGACTCGATTGTCACAGAGTTGCCAACTGGTGTGACTCGATTGTCACAGAGGTGCCAACTGGAGTGATTCGATTGCCACAGAGGTGCCAACTGGTGTAACTCGATTGTCAAAAGTTGCCAACTGGTGTGACTCGATTGTCACAGAGGTGCCAACTGGTGTGACTCGATTGTCACAGATGTGCCAACTGGGGTGACTCGATTGTCAAAAGTTGCCAACTGGTGTTACTCGATTGTCACAGATGTGCCAACTAGTGTGACTCGATTGTCACAGAGGTGCCAACTGGTGTGACTCGATTGTCACAGAGGTGCCAACTGGTGTTACTCGATTGTCACAGAGTTGCCAACTGGTGTGACTCGATTGTCACAGAGGTGCCAACTGGTGTGACTCGATTGTCACAGAGGTGCCAACTGGTGTGACTCGATTGTCACAGAGGTGCCAATTGGTGTGACTCGGCTGTCTGATCCACTTTATCAATACTGACAAAAATCCAAAATGACAAAAGAAACATTACAATTACAGTTTGTTTATGATACCCGTTATAATGACAGTCACATTCGCCACAAAGAAGAACATCATGACTTATTGCGACTATGTTATACTTCAATGTGTCAGACTGATATCAAACAGCTAAAGGTCAAATGATAACATCTAAATATACAGCGAATGGCTGCGACGTGTTCTTAGTTAATGTGATTTATTGATTACACAATAATAAGCTACGTTTTCGGTGCTTGCGAATCAGTCAATTCATGCATGTCCGAAGTGAAGTAACGTAATATACAGTATATCATCAATGCATTTATTACGGTAACTACACGATCAAAAAAGGCAGATACACAAAGTAAACTGTAGTCTATTGGCAGTAAATATAAATACAAATTAATGAAATATCACCGTTCAACTGCATGTTAGTACAACTTCAATACGCTAACATGACTTGACCGTATCACAAACTGTTAACAAATGAACAACACGAACTGCCAAATTCTCTCAGCATATGCAACATTCTTCTCCGTACACTTCGAAAAAGGGATAGATACAGAATGCCGTTAACAGAAGAATTGCACATTACTATCCACACGGATGCGAACTGAAACGACTCAGACATCTCAATGTCTAAAACCAGTCCAACAAGTATGAACGTGACCATGGGTACTGTTAAGACGAGTGCAGTCGCACATATCACCAATATGTTTCTTCCAGACCGAACTGTTTGAATAGTGATAGAAGGGCTTGCCAACATAACACCGTCAATTCCAGCAATGGAATTCACCTGCGCTGTGATATGAAGATGTGTCTTCACAATAACGAATAATATCTTCCCGGATGCATACACAGTGACAATAAGAGGCACGGCAATACCTAACAATAAACCGATTTGTGTCGACAACGGGGCGTGCGGATAGAATGAATTCGTAGTGATACAAAATGTTTGATTCCACTTCACGTCCAGACGGAATCCTATTGCAGTTAAAATTATGCCAAAAATCCAGATGCATGATATTATCGCGTAGCATCGTTTCGGGGATAAAAGTTGTTCATACCGGAAAGGCATCAATATGGCGATCATCTTCGACACAGTCACCAAGCAGAGACTGTACAGAGACACCATAACGAACAGACGTATGAAGAACCGGTGCATCTTGAACATGTACGAAACGTCGCCAGTTTCATTCAAGCAGAAATATGCACTGATAGG